>CAIGRQ010094019.1:0-11837 GCA_903798375.1 Fraxinus sp. D2006-0159
ATCCAAGGACTCAGGCTGAGGATCAGCATTTTCCAGCATCCAAAGCAAATGCTCGAAAAGCACAACTTCACACCCGACCGTGATCGAGTCGTCAGTGGCCCCGGACCGCTCCACTAGCTCCCGGAAGAGCGGGTTGTCCATGACGTTGGCGGTGATGAGATAGAGCCGCCGTGACTTGCCGACATAGACGGGGTGGAGGTCTTTTCCGGCGGCGGTTTCATCATCATCTAAGAAATTGTTGATGGAGGTGTCATTGGCGCGGCCGAGCTTGAAAGATTGCATTTTCTTTAGCATGGACTTGAGCTTGGTGAGTTTGCCTCCTTTTGCCATTGTGTATTGGAGCAGAAGTTTTCAAAGAAGAGAGCTTGATGCTTGAAGACGAAATGGAGAAGAAGAGTGGAATTTGGGGTCTTTGGGAAATGAGAAAGAAGGTTCTTTATATATAGGGGTATAGGGGTTTTGGGGTGGGTGGGGTGAGGGGGAGCGGAGGAAGTTAATATGTATTTTATAGAAAATGCCCTTCAAAGCTAAGTTTCTTATAGAATTCTTCATATTGTGTAATTATAATTATATTCCGTTATGGAAAAATTAGGGTGGCTTTCTAATCACATAATGTGTGAGGTATTGGCTTTCAACCTTCAACAATGAAGATATGAGATTTCAATATATTTAAACATGTGAATCTTGATCCTCATGTAACGAAAATTCACAGTGTACGTAAATATTAAAATGAGATGCTAAAGTCACGCCAAATCTAAAAATTTGAGTCTCTACGTTAATATTTGACCATTTTGCCCTTTATCTTTAAGTCACATGAAAGTTGCAAATAATTTTAATGTCTCAAATTAACAAATTTAAGAACCTCAATTTTGAATGTTGAAAACCGAAACTGCACTTCTTGAAAGTTTAAGAAACCTACCTCCAATTTTCGCAAATATGTTTAAATTTAATTTGACGTTGAAATATTTAACACCAAATTTAAATTAATAGGATAAATTATACTAGAATGCTTATACACAAATCATTATATTGTACTATATTTTGTTACCTAAAAAAAAAAACTTTATTTTCTATTTCAATTATTTCTATAGTCAAAGATTATCGATCAACAACTTGCAACGATTGTGATTGATCATAGGTGATAATCGACAAGGGTTGTTGTCGCGGACAAGGGGCTATGGTCTATGGCTACAATTGGAAAGTACTGTCTCTTGTGCTAGACCTTGATTGACATACAATAAACACAATTATCTCGTGATGATATTATTATAGTTGTTCATGGAAGTCATCAATATGTAGTTGGTGGTTTATGTTACTTTTCAATCATGGACAACTACTAATTGTGCCAATTCAGCCATATTTGTACATCTTGATCGTTGATTACTGAATTTGCCAATCGGTAACCTCTATGATCATTTAGTTATTATGATACTAATTGTATCTTGTTGATACTCTTGGCAACTATTCATGAAAAATTCACAATTAGAACCAAGTCATGAATGGAGAAATATCTAATGAGTAATGTTATTCAATCCCACTTAGGTTACAATCCCAATTTAGATATCGTTAATGTGACATTAAATGATAGATTAAGTTAAATAAGTCATTTCATTTTACATTTCATTTACTCTGTCATCTACCGCCACCTAGATTGAAGTTGTAATCCTAGTAGGACTACATAACATTATTCATATCTTATACATTTCTCTCAATATTTCAATTTTTAGCCCCTGTTTGGCACATTCAAATTTTCATTTTCATTCTTCTACTCATTTTCAACCACACATTCTTCAATATAATAATATTTTCCATCACATCAATAAATTTTCCTTCTGTTTCAACTATATATTTTCCATCAATCTACTATACTGGAATACATTCTTCCAAAATAATGTTGCTCAAACACACCCTTACTTTACTTCAAAAGAAGAAATCATCTTTTTTTTTTTTTTTTCATTGATCATTTCGCCTTCTACAACTACCCCTTCCGCCATCTCGAGCAGCGAGAAACCCTTCCAAAATAATTACTTATAGGTTGTAAGAAAGTATATACAAATACCAACACTTAAATTTCGGTCGTGGGGACCCATACATCCAAAGTCAAGCGCTTTGTTCCCATTCGCATTCAACAAGAAAATGAAGTTCGGTTCATTAATTAATTTCTGCTTCAACTTGTTTCGAACAGAACATCACTATTGAAAGAGACAGACATGTGCAAAGAGAAAGTCTGCCATATTCTGAAGCTTATTTATTAATTATTCTTACTGAATTTCCACTTATTTTAATAAGAGATTAGTAACTTGTTAATTAAAAATAATTTACTTATTAATTAAAGATCAACAGACAGTAACTACCAGAAGTTTTTCTTTTTCTTAATTCTTGTTGGTACAATAAAGAATTATCAGTTTAGCAACTACTGTATTTATCTATTAGTTATTTTTTGTGACATGCTTGAACAAGAAATTGAGAGGACAATCCTTGTACAAGTAGAACAAACAACTCTTCCAAATGTGCTACTTCTTTTGTTGCAAGTTTAATACGTTCGGCTGGGCAATCTTAAGGGTAAAATTCCACACTAGTTAAGTATAAAAATATTAATCAACATATAAATATTTGAAATACTCTTCAAAATAAGGTTACAATTTAATATAAAACTTCATATCTAAATATTGTATCAGATCCCATTAAACTCAAACAAACATTTAAATTCGAAGTAAGTGCTCAAACGAGCCGTTATCTTGAGGGACATGTTAAGAGTAAAATTCTATATCCTTGTTTTTATCTAACTACGGTAGGACAAGGAACTCTCCCAAATGTGAAACTTCTTTAGTTACAAGTTTAGTAGGTTCAGCTGGACAATGTTAAAAGTAAAATCTGACACTTGTTAATTATAAAAATGTTAGTCAACATACAAGGATTTGAGTTACTTTTCATAATAAGGTTAATATTTTAGTATGAGACTCCATGTTTAAATATCGTATCATAGTCCATTAAACTCAAACCCACATTTGGATTCCAAGGTCAGTGCTTAAACGAGCCACATCTTCGGACATGTTAAAGGTAAAATTCCATATAGATTAAGTATAAATATACAAATCAATATATAAAGAACAAGTACGTTGCACCTATAAAGCATCTTGAGTCCTGACACAAAATGCATGTTGAATTCTACAAGATTGGACAAACAATGGACATACATCCCAGTGATCTCATGTCTTTCTTTTCCATACTATTCTCTACACTTGTTTAATTCAGTGCACCTCTCTTAACTACGATAACCGAAAGCATTACTTTTTAGCAACATGTTTTCTTCGGATCTTACTCAATCCAACAAGGCTTGCAAATTGAGCAACTTTAAGAATATGCTTGCCCCCACGGCCCCCCCTTCTCTATAAGCATTTGTGTGGTCCTATTCAATTACAAGAAGCCAATTGCAAACAACAAAAACCCTAGAGCCATAACCAATGGTGGAATGCATTTAATCACTATTGTGTATCATAGGATAGGGAACCAAATGCATTGAGTCCATTACATTTTATGGTCAAATTACATATTGAAAGTGAAATAGACATGGCAATCCTTGGGCAGAACCATGTGACAAAACATGGACTTAACAAGAATTGATTCACGTTTGTATATATATTAATGAAAAAACGCCCATACTATCCCATGTGGAGTGATGAAATTGCCAAATTTTCTTGCCATGTGAAGCCAAAATACGTGATTAAGAAAAAAGGGAGTCTTAAAATAATGTATTTTGAAATAATAATTTTTGGGAGAATGTGTGGTCAAGAAAGAAGGAAAAGTTTTTGATTTATATATAATATTATTTTATTGAAAAATGTGTGATTGAAAAGAAGAGAGAAAAACAAATTAAAATTTTAATGAGACTAAACATGGACATAAGTATATAACTAGTTTTATCCGTGGCAACATATATTGGATAAAAATATATATGAGCATATTGCTGATTGCTATTCCTTTTGTCTGATGCTGACATTCCTGTATCATGAATATGTGTAGAATGGATGCACAGTGTAGTGTTTATATTTTACGTGTAATGAAAATAGGATTTATGAACCCAATTTTTTTTGTGTATGATTAATAATGCATTTTAGAATAGTAAATTAACAGAGAATGTGTGATTAAAAAAAAGGAAAATCTTTGATTTGCGTGTAAAATTATTATATTGAAGAATGTGTGGTTGAAAAGAATAGAAAGAAAAATATATTTTAGAAAAAAATGGGGATCAAACAAAGGTTTATATATCAAGTGTTGTTTCATCAAAAAAAGTGCATAGTCGATTCAGTATGCCCTTATTACACACGTAAAGCATTAGAAACTTGAACATATGTATACTGTAGTGATATATAGCAATATTTTCTAACCTACAAAGCATATAGCTATGTGGAATCTATCAAAAAATTAGGCTTTATTGTCAACAACGGGATAAGCTTCAAATAAATAAATAAATAAAATGATTAGATATAAAAATTTAGGAAATTTTGCAGTGAAGGTCCCAAACCTTTTAAAATAGTGCATATTAGACTCAAACCTTTAAATGATAGCATATACATCACAAATCTATAAAAAAAATACAGCCGAAGAACTTCTTGATAGTATCCGTCCAAAAATTTAGTTGATCAAAAGTTAAGCATTTGACCATAATTTGACCAATTCTAGAAAGGGCAAAATGATCTTTAGATCATGCTATACGTACCTAATAATCTACCAAAAGTTTTACCTAAAAGCCAAGTGGCGGCCCCCCATTGGAAGGGTGGCTGGGGTTTGCCACTTGACCTTTAGGTAAATGATTAGGTAAAATATTAGGTACATTTAGATTTATTCATGATCTTTTAACTTTGAAATAATTGAAATGACGAAAAATTGCATTGGAGGTCCCAAATTTTACACGGTGTGTAGTGTGGTCCCAACCTTCAAAAAATTTATGTCGAACCGTTAACGATTTTCATCCAAATATTTGTGACTTGAGGTTAGGTGGATTGGAACGATGAATTTCATTTTTATTGACATAGATTTTTGGATGAAAGTCGTTAGAAGTCATTATGGCACATATTTGTTTAAGGCTTGGGATCACACGACACATTTAGAAAGATTTGGAACCTCCGATAGAAAATTTCCTTCTTTTTATTAATTAAAAGTTAAAAGACAATTTTGTCATTTTTAAAATTGGTCAAATCATAGTCAAAAGCTTGACTTTGATCAACTAATGAATTTTGAATAACAACCGTCTAGAGATCCTTCTACCACACAATTTTGAAATGTTTGAGACTTATTTGCTACGATTTAAAGGTTTGGAGTCTAATATGCACTTATTAAAAGGTTTGAAACCTCTGCTGCAAATTTTCGTAAAATTTATTTCTTACCTTCTAAATAGCGTATTACGATTCAAACATGACATAAGCATAAAAGTCCTCCGATAGTTAAAACAAAAATGTCCAACAACGCTTTTAGATGCTTAACTATAATGCTCAAGATGTAGACACTGAATTCTCCAAAGATCAATTTTCTCCATGCTTTCTACACATGAAAGTGTGACAAATACAATCAAAGGAGCCATTTCCTCAATAATATATATGAATTATGAATAGAAAGAAAAACCCACACAGTATAATCTTGTCTTGATTGAACTAATCAGATCATTAGTCAATAATGTTTTGTGAGAAAACGTCAAAATTAAGATGATAATTATGCTTGTTAATTGAAATCAACTTGTACCAATGTCGGCGAATTGTTCCCTCTTTACAAGAGTACCTGTCCTAGAATTAGAAAACATGAATTAATACATGATAATGATACTAAACTTTTTCATTAGTAACAGACATATATAATGTTTGTTTTGGATTTTAATGAGATATGATTGTCTACTGGTTTAAGTTGTTTCTCATCTGAAATTTGGTTCAGAAAATATTTTATTCATAATTTGAATTTCTAAAATCCTTTTGCGGTGAGTCGCTCATTTTTTTTTTTCTACTTAAAAATTTTCAGTTTAAAATGCTATGCTAAGTTAGCGGCTCATTTGAAAACATAAAAAAATCGAAGTACTTGTTTGAATTTTAGTCGAATCAAATTACTCATTTAAACTCTTGGTTTCTTGTTAGCATATGGAAGATACCGACATAAAAGGTCAGTCTTTTTTTTTTGATGAATTTAAAAGTAAAAAGTTAGTCTTATTAAGAGAAGTAGTCAAAATCTGTATTTAAAGAAGTGATGATCCAATTTTATTGTATACATCGATGAAATCCTCTCTCAATTTTTACCTTGAGCTCTTTTAACTAATTAACGTAAGATGATCATAGGTGATTTTGGGTAAAATTTGATTTTAAATTTCATATGTAAATAACTTATTCCTCCAATAACATACATATGTATATATATTTATTATATAGGCATGCAGTCACTTTATTCCACTTACCAACTTGTCTTGTTGGAGTTAATTTTCACAGTGGTTAGGTTCCGAGACGTGCTTAAGAGATTTAGAATATAACATCATGTAAGATTAGGAGCAATTCTGTCATATGTTTAGTGTCCCTAGGCCATGAACATCAATATAGATATAATATTTTTTTTCTGCATAATATGCTTCTGGATAATATATTTGTAAACATAAATATATGTTGTCCTCGACGTTTACATTATTTTGAACTTTTTATCTCGACTATTAGTTAGTTTTTGACATTTTTACTCCAAAAAATGTTGAGCCCCTTTTTTAGAGGGGATCAACACTTCAACCAATTTTAGAAGTTCAAGTTGATGTTAAGGGATAAAATCTCACATCGAATAAAGATGAAAATATAGATCAATTTATAAGGATTTAGACTTGAGAATGTTGATTTTTTGAGATTGAACCCTAAATCTTAACATGATATCAGAGCTCATTAAGCTCCAACGAGTAATTCGATTCGAAATTTATTTGAATTACTCCTCTTAATAATGTTGATTTTTTAAGATGGAACCCCAAATCTTAACATGGTATCAGACCATGTTAAGTTCCAACGAACAATTCGATCCAATTATGACTCAAAAAATTGAGCACATAAATTTCAAGATTGGTATGCTCAAACGAACTACTATCTTGCGATGACATGTTAAGGTATAAAAATTCAACATCGAATAAAGATGAAAATATAGACCAATTTATAAGAATTTGGACAACTCCTCTTAATAAGGTTGGCGTTTTAAAATGAAACCCCAAATTTTAACCGTTGGAAACATTTTTAATGTTATCACAACCTGCAAGAACTTCTACGCCTTTTAATCACAATGTCCGTGCTTTACAATTGAGTTCTTTTCACATAACCCTGATTTACTTTCTGCAATCTGAAATTGACAGCCCACATTTGTTAGAAAATTCATAACTTAAAAGTAACAATGTTACATTATAAGAAAGTACTTTTTGCAGTCCAAATGTATATTTCGACTTTATGTTTTTAACAGATAAATATTAATTTGTGTTGTTTGAATATTTTTATAATGCATTCAATATTTGAACAAATAATAAAATGTAGGCTAAATATATTCACATCAAATTTTTTAATAATTAGACTAAATCTTAATTGCATGAATGCTTCACAATCCTTACATATTATTACATGTATGTATCAAACTTTTTTCATCACATTCTCATTCTCAAATTAATATAAATTCCTCTTAACTATGGTTTCTCTTCAAAAAGTTTCTTTAATATAAAGTAAAAAGACTTAATTGTCCATTGTATTTTTAAATAAGCAAAACAAATCATAATGCAAAGATGTGATTAAATATTTGATCCTTATTTTAAAACATGTTAATAATATTTTTGGACGAAAACCATGATTCAGGACAAAATTTTCTGGTCAATGAAATGTTGAAAATTAATAAGAATGTGTTGAAGAATAGAATTCCTGCTTGTTAAATGGATTAGACACAAATCCTCAAAAGGGATTGGATTCTGTGCCTTGGGGCCTTCCTGTCTAACTGTTGGGGGTATTTTGCCCCACCTGATTAAAAAAATCACCCCAAAATATTTTAACACCCACCCCCCTATGAGAGAAAACCTTTGCCAGGCCGGTGCCAGGCTTGACAGAGTAGCAAGGTTGATAGAAAAAAGATGCCGCTACTCATAAGTATGTTTGCCTTTCATTATAATCTCTATATAATTTAAAGATCAAAATCAAATTTTAATTTTAAACAAATATTTCATAAGATCCATAGCTACCAGGGACGGACACAGGGGGGTTCTGGGGGCACGTGCCCCCACCATCCAATTTTTTTTTTTTTTTTTTTATTTGTGAAAAAAGTTGAATTTTTTTTAAATCAAAATTAAACATTAATTTTAAGCATATATTTAATAGAATTCATAATTTTTATCAACTTTTTAATTACAAATTTCATCAATTTTTATTAAAATTTATTAAAAATAGGATTTTTTTTTAGCTAAACCAACAAGGACTAGAATAAGAATTAAAGTATCTTACTGTTATAAATGCCCCAAACCTATTGATGGCATAGATTAAATCTTAGTCTAGAATCTCGATTAATTGATTCTCTCGCTTAATGTATTTTGTGTACGAGCCTCTTCAATTTGGGACAATCCATATACGATCCACTTCGAGGAGACTCTATCAAATAACGATTTTATATGCATATGCGATAGAACTATCCCCTCAAGTCACGACATTTCAAACTTCGGACTACTCAAGTCATGCTACGTCGAATGCTGACTAAATAGATGAGAGAAACATATTGGGTAGATATATTCACTTGATGTTTGAAGTAACTTAATTTGATTGATTGAGATTTGAGATCTCCTAATGTAATTGTACCACTTGTGCATTTGTAGAATTATCGTGCCAAAATTTTTCTTACATAAAAAATAACTTTAAAATGCATCCTGAGCAAACCTCCAAGATGTTCATTAGAGAATTTAATAAAGACAAACGTTAGAATAAAGATCAAAGCCACCCCCCTCAAACTTGACCCCACCCCCAACGCCCTTAAAAATAACTAAACTAAAGCAAAGCTCCAAGAAAGGATCTCTCTCTCTCTCTCTCTGTGTTCTTGATTCTTGTATGGAGAAATTCAGTAGATCTAAATCAAGTAGAGTGCAGGTAGAGAAGTACAACTCCATTAATGGAGAAGCTCCAACTAGCATGCAAGATCTGAGGAGTTACAGCACATCTACTTCTTCATATGGATCATCATCAGTTCACAATCCTCCTCCTCCTCCAGTTCCATTACCCCATCTAGACCATAATCCAGCCAAGATCAACAAACAAAAGAATTGGGTTTCTTCTTCTTCAAAAAGTTGGAGTTTCAATGACCCTGAGTTGCAGAGAAAAAAGAGAATTGCAAGTTACAAGGCCTATTCCATGGAAGGAAAAATGAAGGGTTCTTTCAAAAAGAGCTTCAGTTGGATCAAGGAAACCTGCAACCACGTCGTTCATGGATGGTGGTGATTTTTTTTTTTTTTGTTTATAGATGAAGAAGAAGACCTTAAATTAGAGTCCGATAAAGAGTTCGATTAGATAAGATTTAAGCTACAAGATTTTTTTTTTTTTTTTTTATCGATGAACTTCTATGTAATGATTTACGGGATTCGCCTAATTGTCTTGGTCGTGGAATGTCATTAAGAAATATCAAAAGATTTCCTGCAATTCTTTCTTGAGTAGCCTATTTCTTTTTGAAATATTTTGGTGTTTTTTGAAGGATTATTATTGTGATATATTCAAGGTCCTTTGATGAATTTAAATGGTGGACTATTTTTATCTGGTTCTAGAAATTTGGTTTTTGTTGTGTTTTGTAGCTAAATCAAGCATATGATCCTCAATATTGGTTAATGGATTAATTAAACTGATCTTAGCTGTGGGCAGTTAATGGATGAACCAATACTCTAGTTTTGTATCTGTCATTCTGTAATTGAAGATGAGGGAACTCACTGATATTATTCGGGACACCAATAAATTTTGTACATTACTATCTACTTCTGTCCAATCTCGTATATCAAAAATGCCTCGAATGTTTTAGCTTCATATTCCTGCAATATGCCCATACAACCTGACAGATTACAGCTTCCAAATTGGTTTAATTGAAGAGGGATTGATGTGAACTAGGCTTAATTTAAGGTAAAGAAATGATAGAATCATCAGATTGATGTATAGAGAAACTTCAATGTATTCAAGGATTTCACCCTTAGAGATCTAATAGAGGAGAAGGGAAAGAAAAAAGTGTCAATTTGTTGTTCACGACCAATACCCTCATCGGTCATGACTTTTGACTGTGTGCATGTTTGAATGAGCATTTATGAAGGGACATATGTTACACATTTGTTCAAGACCTATAACATGCTCGTTTGTTAGAAGTGTGCGCACGACATTCATGTGCATGCACTTTGTGTGTAAATCAACACTATTAGAATCCTTTCTGTCTAGACAAGCTTCCAGGATTCAAAACGTTTCTGGCACGAGTAGCATTTGTGGAAGACTAACCATTTGCCCTTTCCTCCTTCACCACCTGAAATAAAGTTAGAAAATTTTATCACGATGATATAAGCAAACCAGATTCCCAGGAAACTACAGTTGCATAATATAATCTTCTTGCAAAAGAAACGATTCGCTCCATGACAAATAGTTAACTTGGTGAACAGATGGATGCATGGTGCATCTAGACTTGCAATTAACTATAAAGCAACTTGATATGAAACGAATACATTCCTAAGACATACCTGATTGCCTGTCAATATTAGGACAAGGCATCTCTGAACTTGATCCAGCAGCCCCCTATCCAAACTTAACCATCATGTTTTGTGTCGTGGGGTTTAACAGAAGGCAAGTCTAGACTTTGATGTTACTTACAAGGAAACGAGAAGGTGGATTGGCAAGTTGTGACTGCTGATATTTCAAAACGGTCCAGTCAAATACATGATCAAATTGAAACCTGCAGGGAGGAGGAGGAAGATGTTAGCATGAATATACTGTAAAATAAATTATGAAATTAGTATATTGTACTGCTGATATTATGTAAGCATAGTCTACCGTCAAACCTAAGCGAATGGAAGTACGAAGCAAACACTGTAGGATAGCCGTGACACAGAGCCTAAAGAAAAGTGAGTATCAAATTCAGTCTGGTCATGGAATACATACTTGCCAAAGCAGGAGGGTGAACCACTATTACCTCAATAGACGTTGAAACTTTCTTTTCGCTAATTTTTTCATGCTTCTGTTTCTTGTTTCCAGCTCTCAGCCCCTGCCATGGGATTGGGAGACTACATATTTAAAATAAAGTAAGTAGGAATATTGTGTTCAGAATAAGGAAGTAAGTAGGAATATTATGATAAGAACAGAGAAAACAAAACATGAAAGATATAAATATCTATACCTTCCTCTTAAGAAGTACATGAGAATATATCCAAGTGATTCTAAATCATCTCTGCGACTTTGCTCTACAGTGGTATATGCAGTAGAGCCAAGCCAAATATCCTNTATGCAGTAGAGCCAAGCCAAATATCCTCTACATATATAAAAGAGGAGGTTTTGTTGTCACTATTCCTAAGCCGAATGGCCACATATGGAGCCGTTTTTTAGCCGAGCCGTTTCCGGAGCCGAGCCGCAAGAAATGTGGATATTTTTTCTCTCAGCTTCTCTCTCCACTGTTACACGCCAACTCCCATACTCCTCAACTCTGAGTCTCGCTCTTTCTCTTCCATTTCATTTGCTTTTCACTCACTCTCACTCTCACTCTCTCTCTCTCCCTGAAGAACAACCAAAACAACCCTAGAATTTCTGTGATTTTCGTCGCCGGCCACCGCGGGGGCGCCGCTGCGGTCCGCACAGAGACTT
>CAIGRQ010094031.1:426-11661 GCA_903798375.1 Fraxinus sp. D2006-0159
CTGGGAATCCAAACACAGTCTATGTAGCGTTAATGTGGTATTAAATGATAGGTGAAATCATTTAATGCCACATTAACCGCCACATAGATCGGTGCTCAACTCCAGTGGGGATGAATAGCATTTCTCTTTATGAATTGACTCCTTTTTTGTTTAGAGGCATTTTGGCAGGAAGGAGTCCGAAGCTTGTACACTTTTGATCGATCGGAGATAATCTTTAAATTCTTCAAACTGTTCTCGATTGTAAATATTCTTTCATTCCACAAGAAATTCGATCCCAAATATTTTTTCAATTCGAGACCTTGATATTATTTATCGCTACAAAATGATCTTTTATTTTCCGAAATGTTCTCGATTTGAGATAATTATGATTAAAATATTGTACTAAGAGCTGGATATTGAAAATGATGAATGTAACCTTTGATGATTCATAGTTCATACTTGGCCCACAATAAAGTTTTGTGTACATTTTCCTGACATGTAAAACAAACAAATACATATTATGATTTGTTTATATTTATTTTAAAAAATAATTATAAAACATACTTTTTTCCGAAAGTAGTGTGTCATAATCAGTATTCTAAAAGGTACGTCTAGGTGCGAGGTGAGTTCCAAACGCTTTGCCTTGTCCATGGGCACAAATTTGACCCAAGTTGACAGCTTATTGAGCAACTAGGTGTATTTTATTATCATTTTTTTCCTTTTCTTTGAATTTAGTTTATGAACTTTTTTATTTTTTCTTTTTTCAAAAGGTTTTTATATGCCTTTAGTTTCAAATTTTTAAATGACTTTATCTATACAAAATTTAAAAATGACTTGATTCGATAAAAATGTTATTTATATTATGAAATTACGATTTTGAGCTTTATCATTTTGTTGAAAATTTCGAAAGTATAAATGAAGTTCCTATAAATATGTTGAGTAAGAATTGTCTAGCTGAAAGTTGAAATTATGAAAAATAGTCTATTTTTTGCATTTTGAAACAGTAATTTGGGTTAAACTTGGTCACTTTTAAAGTTTTTGTAGTCCAAGACTAGATGTATATGTTCTTCATTTTAGGTTAGGCCACCTTCCATGTCAATTTTAGAAAAAAAACTTGTAGAAGGAATAGTTTCTAAAAGGAGGTATGTGCTCGAGTTCTAGCATGTTGATTCATGCAACTTAGCATGAAGCTAATATCCATGACGAACGATGGGAACGAGGAAAGAGCCCGACTTGGAATGAGTTTAATAGTTTGTTGTAATGACAACAATTTCGTGTGCATAGAGGACCTTTTCAGTTGAGTTTTGAAAAATAGAGTTAAGTAGGATTTGTCTAAGGAGTTTAGGAAGCTTTTCCTCGAAGGAGGTGTTCGTGTGAAACTTGCAAGCGTTCGAAATCGTTGACAAGTAATAGAGTTGATGAGTTAAGAATTATCGTCCCACGGGAAATAAATTCAATTCTAGTTTACTAGTGTTCTATGAAATTCGAATTATATAAACAAAAAATATTTGATTTTTATGATTATTCTAAGAAAGCTGTAAATGTTTGATTTTTATCAAATTATGAATGATGTATAGGATTTCGAATCCACCTATTTCTATCTATTTCACTTCTTGATTTGTAATCTAGCTTGATTCATGTATTCTCGATAATAGATAAAGTTATGATATATAATTTTCCTTTTTAAGATAAATTAAATCTATCCTAAACATGATCCAAATCTATTCCTAAACCGAATTCGAATGATTAAAATGCATAAAATTTTAGACCATCTATATGTTTCCACACGTGATAAATGTTATTCCTAACATCTATTGCACATATGTTAATTTTGCCACATTTTAAACTTATCGTGAGTCTTCCAACATCACAACAATCAACTAATTATCTAAT
Source organism: Fraxinus sp. D2006-0159 (assembly GCA_903798375.1). Taxonomy (NCBI): domain Eukaryota; kingdom Viridiplantae; phylum Streptophyta; class Magnoliopsida; order Lamiales; family Oleaceae; genus Fraxinus; species Fraxinus sp. D2006-0159. The sequence continues at coordinate 2,299 of CAIGRQ010094031.1, forward strand.
TGGTGACCAATCAATTAAATAATACAATGAGTATGCAAGATTAATCAATAAACGCAAGAATTATTAAATTACTAATCTTGAATTAAAACAAATAAACAATAGGAACATCTTCATTCAATTCAAAAAGGAATATATATAGCCTAATATATTAATTTATAAATTGTAAGAAAAATAATAGAAAAATATCACCGGATGATGAAATAATTTAAAAGATGTTGATCTTCAAACCTAATGTTAAATTCTTCAAAATAAATTACTAAGGTTTGATCTCCTTTTTCAAAATATAGTAATTGACCTCTTATTGTTGATGAATTTGATAATATTATTGTGCATGAAGAGGCAAGAGTGGAGGGTTTTGTTTTTTTTTCCTTCCCCTCAAATGTGTAGCATTTGTTCTCTATTAATGTTGAATTTTAGGTCAAGAAATCGCCCCAAAGTTGTTACCTATAAGAGTTTGAATCGGAAAAGGCAATTAGCTAGTCAGCATAGAATTTGGCGAAGGCAATACGTAGCTATATCTACCACGCACGTGTAGGCATGTTCAATTGCTCTTGGGTCAAGAAATTGGTGTTTTGCGCACGCGCCAGTTTGCGTCTCGTTGTCCCTAAGTACCCTTTAGTGTTTTGATCGTAATTTTCTTTCTGGATATTCAATTGAGTTAATTTAAAATGTGTTGGAAAGATAATTCAAAAGGCCACAATTTTTCTATAAATACAATTTCCAATTCAAACGTTTGCTATCCGAAAAATGGATCTTAAGTTAAGGCTAAAAATTCAGAGTATAACTTCTTTGTTGAAAATTGATTTGTGAAAATATTTTAACTATATTTCACTCATTTGACCTCCAATTGTATCTAATTAATCTTATATGATCTTCAATCATCGTTTTGTGGTTCGAATCAACTATTGAATGATTACACTTTGATTTTCTTTCCTTTTTGTCCATTTTTCATTCCTTTCCTCTAATTCCACAAATTTGCATTGAGTTCAACCTAACAAACATTATTAACACATAATTAAGTTATAACTTATCCTAATCACTAAAAAATACTCTAATTTAGGCCATGCTTGGTACATATTAAAATTTTCATTTTCATTCTCCTACTCATTTTCAACCACACATTCTTTAATAAAATAATATTTTCTATCACATCAATAACTTTTCCTTCTTTTTCAACGACAAATTCTCTATCAATCCACTATTATTCCAAAATACATTCTTCCAATAATGTCTCAAACACACTCTTAATGGCCTAAATAAGTGTACATGAGGCGATAATCACAATCCATTTGATTAGAAAACGTGGGAGCGCTAAAGGCAATAATGTAAGACAGTCATAATTTTAGTATATTGTGGGTGCAATATCTCGAGGATTATTATTTATTGGGAGTTGGGACTGAAACTTTGTGAACTTGACATTAAAGATGGCAGCTTCACTATGAACCAAACAGAGCATCATTTGGAATTCAGGAACATCAGTTATGAAAATTAAATTTCCGGACCAAAAGACCTATATTGGTGTCACCTGAATTTTTGTCGCTAAATCTATTCCCCGTATGCTTGGTGAGTAGTCAACCAACCTTTCCCATGCTTTCCATCCCCACGGAAGAGAAACATGTGAGCTATCCTTATACACTAAATATAGTAATATAAAATTTAGGGGGCTGCATGGACAACTAAGGGCCTACTGCAAGAACCTCCGAGGAGGGCTAAGTATTCGTGCAGGATCGAACACTTCAAGCGGCATTAGGCCTTTGATGGGTACCGAGGGAGCCTGTGGTTAACAATAGAGTATTGCTATACTCCGAGTGCTACGTTAAGGATACGATAATACCTCTAAATCAAATGAGCTATCGAGAACAAACTCTAAAGGCCTCGAATGCTAACTCGTGCGTATTAGCTATGAGTTCTAGCCTAACCACAAGGTCGTTGGCTAGAAATGCGGTTGTGGGGCTCCGCCACATAGTTGGGTGAATATGACAAGATGCCAATATTGTTAGAATGAGTATTCTGTGAAGGAACTACTACCAGTTATGCAATTTAGGTGCTCGAGAAATTCAAAATAAGCAAGTTTACGAAGAAAAGAAAGTAAGAAATGGACAAATGAGAAAAAAGTAGTAGTGTTTATAGACTGACGACTGATCAAAGAAGGAAAAAAAAAAGTGAAAGCTAAAGAAAAGCAAATTAACAAACATAGAATCAACTCATTTTCACTCCATATTATGTAAAATGAACAAAAAACAAAAGAAAATGACAGCTGAAAGAAAAGAATAAAAGAAGACATGTATAGCTATCAGTCTATCACCACCTTCAACGTCAACATCGAATGAAGGCTTATCACTTTCTTAATTTCGGGCACATTTATAATATGAAGTATTTGATAGGACTGATTCAATTTTGTACAATTGAATCGAGTCGAGTAGTAAGGATTTTTCTTTTCTTTTTTCTATCTTGTGAAGTCATGAACGAAGCTGGGCCTGTCTGTCACGTTGAAACGCCAAGAGAAGGGCATGCCTGTATCAGAGTCACGATCATCATCTTCAATGAACCTGTATTCATTACTGTATGATGAAGAAAAGCAAGGCGTTTGCTGGGTCTGTGAGTTGTGATGAATCCAGGAACCGTCCATAACTCGGTGTTCACCACCGCCATTATTGGTGGCTGCCGTCGCTCTTCTCTCTTCTTTCTTGAAACGAATCCCACAAGCATTGCAAAGTGACTGCAAAATTCATAGCCATTAGTCTCCACTCTTCAGTCTTCAAAGTAAAGTTTAGTTAACAAAGAAAAGAAAAGAAATTCTTGAAAATGTATAAACCTTAGGGCCTCTTGGACCGTTCCTCCAGAGGGGAGTAGAAGTGGTGTCACAATTCGCACATCGCCGAGCCAAGAGTGGGTCACCGCCGGAATTGGCATTGCTGTTACTTCCGCCACGGTGGTTTCTGCTGGCTGAGGAAGACGGCGCCGCCCTACTCCAACCGAAGTTAGAGCGTCGATTTTCATTCTCATTACTGGCACGAGTAGAAGGCGTGCCTAGAGAAAGAGTACAATCAACAGAAGACGAAGAGGAAGAAGTGAATGAATACATATCCCCAGTATACGAATACGAATACGAATGCATAGACATATCCCCTCCTTCATCAAAACCATTAGAATTTGGAATTGAAAAAGAATTGTTTTGACTATGAAACAATCCACAAGAACATGAATCCACGTTACATCTGTGAGTCATATTGAAGAATTCTCAACTTTTTTCAATAGAAAATGTTGTTCAAAGATAAGAAAATGAATGGGGAATAAGTAACGCAAAGTGAAAGAGGTCACTGAGTAAACTGTGAGTTGAGATGAGAGAGCTTTGAGTGTAAGAGAGAGGGTGTGTGATCTATGCTGTCTGTTGGCTTTATAAAGGTAATAAAATGGCGAAAGACCAGTCAGCACCTGCATTCCATGTTTTTATTTATTTTTTGTAAAAAATTGAAAACTGATTTTGACCACCAAATTATAATTCGACATAAATTTTATTTTGTCAAAAAAAAAATAATATAATAATCTAAAAACACTCTTCCTTTATTCGAGTTTGAGATCGACTAAATGATATGTAGCAGGTGAATTTAAAGTTGTACAAAAATTAATATTTCATGTACATTATTTTTGTACCAAAATAAAATAAAATAAAATAAAAAGATTTTAATAAAAAAATAAAGAAACGAAAAATATTCACAATACTTACTTGGTAGTTAGTAGTATACAATTGTACATATGAAAATATGTTGGAAGACGTGCCATCTTCATCTTCTTGAAATTACTAACATATAAAAACACGTGTTTCTATCACGTGATTCGTCTTGGTCTAACATATAGTTTTATACAATAGACCTTGTGTGTCTATACATGCTAATAAAGCCATGTGTGATGTGACAAGTGTCGAATCATACCGAATAAAAGAGGATATTGATATTGATGTGCATTTCTCCATTAAAGTAAATTCAGTCATCACTAATGTCTTGTATCATGTAGGTGATCCAATCATATATTTTGAACTCAAAAAAATTAAATCTGTATAATTCGGAACGGAGTACGAATTACATAATTCTAAAATTCTGTCTCTAAGCAGGAATATGTTTATTAAGCTATGTAACCAAAAATATGAAGTGATGTGATTCTTATGGATTTTAGTAACTCTTGATAACATATTTTACCATCTATAAATCAGATTGATGATATATTGTTATATATGATGCCTAATTAGTGTTCTTTCTTCCCCATGATTTTCCTGAATAATAAACCTATCCATTTGCGTCATTTTCTTACAAAATATTGTTTATACTTTATCATTCTCGAGAAGTTTACTAATCTTTGATATCCCACCTTCAAGACCAAAAGTTTAAAACGGAAAATATCTTGCCAAGAAATGAACGAATACTCACATGGGGATGGGCCCCATGTGAATTAAATATTTTTTAAAAAATGGGCCCCCACCTATATGTGTGTTTTCTGTACATGCAGGAAGAAACATCAGATTTGATCTCGAATTGTGCTTCACACGTTTCATACAAGAATCTTAAAATTTATGGGTTCACTAGAAGTTCTTTTGTGAATAAAGAATCTAGTCTTAGAACTTTTGTTTTTTATAATTTGTAATCAAAAGAGCCTAAAATAAACTAATATACAGAAGTAGGAGAAGATCTAAAATTTGTTGGTAACAGCAAGACACAGGAAAAAGTGAAAGAGATAAAGGTATGATTCGAATGGGATACTCCCAATCATCAAAGCAACGTATGTTCTTCATGGTTTGCACAAATCTTTGACTCAAACTTGACAACTTGGAAAAGAAAAGCTATACCTGCCTGGTACCTATGTACCTTAAAATTTCAAAAACCAAAAACTAGAAAAATATATATATTAAATTCCTGAGAAAAACACCAAAGAGGCCCCCACATTGATGATCTGCCAGAACAAACACCCACCGATCGATTCGATCAAAAGATTCAAAGCAGCAAAAAGAAGAGAGACAAACGAGAGAGAGAGAGAGAGAGAGAGGGAGAGAGGGAGTCATATTTTCTTGAGATTGATGTCAATTGTTCGACAAATGGTAAGACCACCATTAATTCCCAAAAGTCATTCTCGTTGCGAACTCCAATAAAATCTTTGATGAACAATGTTACGAGCCTTGAGTTGTGTTTCTTCACATTCCCCAATGCAATAAGTAACTTATCGCCACATTTTCAATATGCAGAACTGTACGTTAGAGTTTTTAAACATAATATACTCTCTATTTTAAAAAGTATATTTAAAATTATGTGACAAAAAACTTTTCAAATTAATATTTTTAAATATTGAGAGTAATTTGGAGAGCTCCATAATTAAATGCATTCAGAGTATTTCAATTTTTTAATAAATAAAATAATATAATAATTTGGAGGGAAGCCAGTGAAGTGAACGACAGGGAAAAAAATAAATAATTTTTTGGGAGTGATAAAATTAAGTATTAAAGATAAAGAATATGTTGGAGTACTTAATTTTTATTTTTATTTTCTCTAAATTTATAGATATTTTCTAAATTGTAAAATACACTATTTAAAAATAGAGAATCTTTTGAAAATGTTCATATAATGTAATGTCATTGAACAATAAATGGTGACGAACAATAATTTAGATAGCAAAGGTCATTGTCGTAGACTATCGAATTTTCAAACATCTTAAGTATGCATTAAATTAGTATGTGTTTCGCGCGGAAAGTTGGGCCTCGCTAACAATTAAAATATTCGGACGATTGTGTAAGGAACAAACCTCTCGAAACAAAGTCCCCCTATGTCAGCAGTATGTAATGTTAGATCATATATTCAACACAATATTATAAACATGAGAATTGGGAACCTCTTTAAAATTTGGTTCAGATTATATAAAAATTGAAAAATTTAGAAACCCTTAAAAATAATCCAGAATCGACTGATTTAGCCCTAAAATTTTTTTACTCTTTTAACTATTAGGATGATCGACTTGTTTCTCACTTACAATTTTTAGGCCAATATCCTTTTTAAATATTATAGCATAAAATATTTTAATTTTGTTTATATTCGATATGTTAAAATCGTTTTAGTAAATGTTATATTTTATTACAATTTAGCCCCTGTTTGGTGGTCTTAAAAATGTAAAAACATAGTTTTGAATAATATTTTTGAAGAATGGGTAGCTGAAAATGATGAAAAAAATATGAGTTTACGTATAAAATATTTTATTGTGTGAATGTTTGATTAAAAATGATCTTACAATAAAAATTAAATTAAATTAAATTAAAAGTTGTCATGACCTATATGATTCAAAATTTATCTCTTATCAGCATAAAGAAATGGTGGATGTGCAGTCCAACCTCCATGGGGACTTGGGTCGACAGACAGTGGGAAGGTTTTTGTCTTTTGACGCAAATGTCTATAAGAATTTCGAGTACATAATTTACTAATTTTGATATGTTTACACCTTTTTTAATTATAAATTCTGGTATTTGCTTAGAGCTCGTTCGATAGAGATTAAAATTGAAAAATGTGTCGTTATTGTTGACTTTTATTAGACGAGAGAGACTCAATAACGATTATATTTTCAATTTTAATTGGATTTTAATATCTACCGAACACATCCTTAATCATGCAAACCCCACGAGTATACACATTGAAAATAGATAGATTGATAGATACATGAGTATTATGTAATGATAGTGTTATTTAGTGGGACCCCATGTAGGCCAAATTCTTTGAATAATGCTAAGTAGTCGAATTGGACTGTAACCTCAATTTAGATGACATTAGATGATAAATTAAATAAAAGGTGAAATCATTTAATTTCATTTATTATTTAGAGTGTGTTTAGTGTAGATTAAAATTAGATTGTAACCTCAATTTGACTTTGACTTGGATTCAAATCGAATTTTAATTCGAACTAAACAGGCTTTTAGTGTCACGTCATTGAGATTGTAACTCCAATGAAATTACGACTCAGTCAGATTCTTTTCCAAATATTGCACCAACCCAAGAAAAGGACTAATCATTACCATTGATTGACGTGCCACGTGGACTTCAATTACTTTGCATGCATGCAAGTAACATAATATTTAAACACAAAAAAAATAACGTAAATATGGGGGGGAAAAAAAAAAGTTAAATTACAGTACAAGTCACCAACTCCTAAAAATACATTCCTCAAAAGCAACAAGATACAACTGGAATAATGTATGAATCTCCAGTTTCCCACTTGTTTCTTTCTCTTTCTAAGAGATCTAAAGTAAGAAGAGAATGTGTCTGGGATTGGTCTAGTGATGTGTCTTTGTTGACAGGATCGACTTTAATTTGTCATGTACTGTTGTCTGTCGAGGTAGAATAATTATATCCGTAAGATCCGATGAATGGAAATTTATGTAACAGTAGAATTACTAACGTCTTGTCTTAAAAAATAAATTAATATCTCAACTTCATTAGACAATATGTTCGAATCGATTCATTATCACTTCAAATGAATATCATACTCATTAAAGTTTTGTTTTAAGGAGAGGACGAGTGGTAATTAACATTTGAGGGTAGGGATGGCAAATTGGCTGAATTGCTTGCCAACTTGGCTCGTCCAGCTCGAACAATGGACAACTAAATCTTGTATTTAAATGAATCGTGGATTGAGCCGTACGTAATTTTTTTAACGAGCCTGCTCACTTTTTAGCTTGTTTTAATTAATTTTTTTTAACGAGTCTACTCTTTAGCTTCTGGATGACTCGGTTCGATCCACAAGGCCCACTAGCCAAATGATCCAGTCGAGCTATAGTGTCTAAGAATCGAACATTGTCACCCCTATTTAGTGATATTTTTTACCTGCTTTTTCATGTAATGTTAATGAATGAAATTGATCTCGTGTTCCCAATGGGTCTCTTGCCACGTCATTTGTGGGAAGTTTTTATCCTATCTACTGAGGACACGAGATCAGGTTTGTGCTAAAAAAGTGTTGTATCAGGGTAGGGGTGGGGAGCAAGGAAAAGTAAGAAGTCGAGCAAAATAGATAGATTTGAGGGTGAGGAAGAGGAAACCTATGAAGTAGTCCTACGGAAAAGATTTAGTCATAGTCAACATCTATCATATGATAAAGATGGAAGTGTAACCCCGAATTGTCCCCTATAAAGAGGTCCAAGTCTTGTGACCAAAGGAAACTAGTGGAACTTTTGCTCTTTCTTTTTCTTTTGAGTTACCAGATACAGAATCCATTCTTTCATTTTTCTTACTTTTTTTAGTTAGCTTGACAAGCTTGCCTAGTCATGTCAATCAAATCGGACATATTTCCAAAACTTCTCGTCTACGATTGGATCATTGGACCGACTTGAGAGGATTCTGAGTATTGTGGGTTCAACCACATTTTCTTGATCACCTGTCAACATGTAAGATCAACTCGTTCAGCTAGGCCTGCTATCCCACGTTGCATTTTAACATTCAAATTTTATTTATCTTCCATCGGCCTAGGATAAAAGTTTCTAGGGCCATATGGTTCTATATATATAGGAGACATAAAATAGAAGTTTCTACATATAAGAAAAAAAAAAAAAAAGAATTACAAATTTTTTTTATCAGCTCAGTCCAATCCACGTCTATACCACTGAGAGCAAAAGATAGCAGAAATAAAATAAATACATTTAAATTATTCTCTCTCTCTCATATGATAATATAAAAACTTCAATGACGACTCCCTATTTATAATAAAATTTAACACAAAACTCCGTACAAACTAAACAAAACGACAAAATTAACCTCCATAACTTAACAATAGGGACAAAAAGATCTCAACTCCATCGTATTAGATTTACACCTAAAAATGTTCTAATCCACACTTTATGTCATGCCCTTGCTACGCATAGAACGGAGTTTAACTTCTCTAGCATCCGCTATGTGATGCATCAAGAAGTTGTAATTGGTGTGCGCACTTCCAAGACAATAGTTAAGAGTGCTCGTTAATATACATTAGACAATGACTCAATGAGCATGACCAAATTAATCGATTTCAAGCGATCATTTTTTGATACTTTTTGTAATTGTTGACACTCTAAAAATGTAGTTCAAGATTAAAGGCCCAAGATGAGAAGCCCAATTGAGGAACCCAAGATAAAGGCTTAACTGGAATCAGTTTAAAGGCCCAAGATGATAAGCCCAATTGGAGAGCCTAAGATAAAGGCCTAGTAAGTGTTACAAAAACAAGCCAATACCAGAATTAATTTGATACCGCTTGTTAGGATTGATACCACTTATTGTGACACCAATCATCGGATTGAGATGTTGAAGTTATATGGCAATGATAATGAAGTATGATCAAGAACAAAAGAATAAAAGAAGACAAGAATAT
>CAIGRQ010094084.1:0-16549 GCA_903798375.1 Fraxinus sp. D2006-0159
AATTCAACAAACTCGATACCCACGGTGCCCCGCCCCAAATGGGACGAGAATAACCCGCTTAATCGGGTATTCGGATTGGTGATGGGACGGGAAATTTTGCCCCCCCCCCCTCCCCCCTCCCCCTCCCCCTCCCCCTCCCCCCATCCTTAATGAGTAACGAGGCGAGGAATTGCTTGGCGGGGCGGGAGAACTTACCCCGACCCCTTGCCATCCCTACTGTAGAGTGGTGTTACTGCTCCCATTTCCCCCCAGCAAATTATTAATTTTGCATTCAAAGCTGATGTGTTGGTAGGGAGTGTGTATGACAGCACAACATCACTGAATATCTTTTTGAAATTTTTTATTCACATGGATTCTACGTGGGTTGTTCATGTGGAGTGTATGTCAATTAAAGTGACGATTTTTTTCTGACGAAAGAGCTTAATTCTTGTACATTAGATATTGCAAAAATAATTAAGAATGACAATGGAGAAGCGACACAGAGCCAAGTAGGATGGTGAGCGAGAGCTCAAGGAGACAAGCCGGGTCGGATGAGATTAATATTTTACACATTTATTTATTTTATTTATAACGTTATATTATCAGCCCCCAGGGCAAATCTCTCAGTGGCAAAGGAGAGGGCGGTTAGGGCTCAGTGCGGTAGTGTGCAGAGTTCGATTCCCCGCAAGGTGGAATTGACCTTGTTGCAAGCGGGAGTTACCATAGGGTTAATAGCCCAGGCCTATCCATAAGCTCTCCACCCTGGCTCCTGGGAGGCACATCCTACGATTTACCTCCTCCACGATGGTCCGGGCAGGAGTTATCATAGGATTAACCAGGTCTATCCATAAGCTCTCCACCCTGACTCCTGGGAGGCACATCCTGCGATTTACCTCCTCCACGATGATCCAGGGCAGGATCGGTGGGGGGCCCTCAAGGTTGGGGTTCAACCCTTTTATAACGTTATATTATCTAAGCTATGTTAAATATGTTAAGAGTTTATATTGTTGATAACTTTGTACATTAAATATGAATATATTAAAAAATTATATATACACTTGATAAATAAATAAAAAGTAACCTATATTTTGAGACAGACGAAGAAGAAAATCAAATCTATCTTTATTGAACAAAATTAGTAATATCTATGATTTTAGATATTTAGAGAGTGTTTGGTAGAAATTAAAATCGGATTAAAATTGAAAAACTAGCCGTTATGGTTGACTTTTATTAGACGGGTGGAACCCAATAACAGTCATATTTTCAATTTTAATTGAATTTTAAACCGTACCAAACAGGCCCTTAGTATAATTCATTTAATAGCTTTAAAATAACCAAATAATTTAAAATGCCACTAGACTTGTAAAACTTAAAACTTGACCTTACGATGTAGTCACCGCCTTATGCTCTTTAAAACATTTGATAAGATTAAGAGAAGATTAAGTAAAACCATATTTTTAATATGACCTATCATGTATTGCCACCTAAATTGATGTTATACACCAACTAGATAGCTTTATTCTAATTTGGACAAGTCTAGTGGTACATAATTTTTATCCATAATGGTTCACATAATACTCGCATGAAGTAGGTCCCACCAAAACGTTGGGTCCACCCCATGTGAGTGTTATGTAAACCATTATGGATAAAAATTATGTACACATAGCATGGTTCTTCTAATTTTAAAGTTTGTATTCGAACTTTCACAAATAATACCTTTCCTGTCAAGTTTTTGGCACCCAATAGACGGTTGAGATGATCCTTAAATTCATATGAGATTTCTGAAAAGGCTGGCTAAAAACATGCCATTTCGGGCACAGAGTGCGCTCCTAACCTAATTTAACCCACCAGTTAAGTACAAATTTCTGCAACATGTACAACAATTCTCTCTGGCAACTATTTGTAAAATAAATTTTTGTGCTGCAAGTCAAGTCGCCCTTTACGTGCAATTTATTCACTACAAAGTCGATCGGCATCAATCCATCAGTAAGTGAAAGTCCAATATTATACTCTCTGTGTCGTGAATCATGTCAGCTGTCTTCCTCTGTCGTAAGGCAAGGATGGATTCATAACCTCCATAGTCCATAATATGTTGAGACAAAAGGCTTGGCTTCATGTTGTGTGAATCACTTGGTGAATCCATCACCCATTCTTCATTCATATCGACTACAGCAACAATAGATCTTCATGGACGATACCGATCATGAAATTTAATGACAAAAGACCACCCCTTGATAATCTTTCACCGGGGCGAGTCAGGATGATTTTGCACAAGATGATTCATACCATTGGAGGAAGCAGTACTAGGTCCACTCTCAGCTATCTGTAAAGCATTTTCAAGCAAAAAAACATATATTAATCACATTCATTTCGGAACTCAACAGTAGCAAAAGTTCAAGTTGGGTCGAGAAACAGTTGACAAAAGAGTTGACAGACGTTAAAAGAGATTCCTGGCGATAAATTCCTACCTGTTTAGTTATATATATACTAGAGATAGAACATAGAAAGAACAACATAATATATTATGCAGCAAAACCTTGAATCCCGGAGCAGAATAGGACCAAAAGTGCAGGAAATCACAAAGAATAGCCGATGATGAAAAGCTACTGCATAACACTAACAGGGTAGTATAATAGAAATCAGCGAATGGTTGTCTGCAGACTTATCAGGAAGTGCAGTTCACAGAGCAGCAAAGAGAATAGACTAAGAGCACATAAACTCACTCATTAGTTACTAGTTATGCAAAGGACAACATTGTCTATACGAAGTTTGACTGAACCTGGACATCTCAAAATATTGTATGCCAAAATATTGTCAATAATTCGATAAACCCAAAATAGAAATGTTTCAAGGGAAGCTGAAAGCACACAAGATCACTTGGATAATGGTAGGGAACTTGGGGCTGATCCACCAAATTCGTAACACTGAAACAGGAATAATGAAAGCATAGACGAGACAGCAGCATAGAACATGAAACAACTCATTCTATATTTCCCTGTTTCGACTCCAGAATCTGGTGCTATCATATAATTCATATTCCAAGAAAAAAAGTGGCTTAACCCCGAACAATCACTACTTAAAATATTTCCACAAAACCTTATCCAAACATCACGTATTTTCGAACAATTAAATCAAATCATCCATGAGGGACATAGTCAAAATTCACACCTCCGTAGGATTTTGATTTGGAAATCCATTATTCTCTGGCCGTTCATCTGGCACGGGATTGACAATGTCCAAAAGAAACCCATTTTCTCTCTGTACAGAGAGTCTATCCAAATCATTATCCACAGCTCTAGAATGAAGTGCAACATAAGATATGTACTTATCTGCAACGTCACAATTGAAAAGAAAAAATAGCATCAATATCTCAGCAAATGCGTGAAGGAACTAATAACGCATAACTAAGAGTAAGATCATCGTCTTCAATAAATGGCTTGTAAATCAGAGCTAGTAAAAATGCTAATTATGATGAAGTCTAAAATACTGGAGAAAATGACTAGCATCAATATGAAGAGAGCTTGTGCATATGTATAGAGGGACATGCCCTAGAAAAAAGCTCTTGCCCAGTTTGTTAGAAAATATAAAGGGATATTATAGCTGAAATCAGCATAATAGCACTGGGTCACACTCGATATGTAGAAAATTTTAAGAAGTGGAATCAATAAGATCAAGTTTACATTTCGGCAAGATGTTCTAGATTATTGACACATTTACACAGTTTTGCCCGTCTGTCACGGAAATTGAAATATTCACATAGATCACAATGCACATATTACATACATGAATAACTGCTGCTGATAAAGTGAAGTATGTGTAATCTTCGTTACAACAATATAGGAGAGTACAACCTAAAAGTGATCTTACCAGCTAAGCCACGAAGGGCATTCTCAGCAGCCTGTTGCTGGGCATCCTTCCTTGTCCTGCCCATCCCAACACTGATTTTTTCACCAGTAAAGAAAACCTACACGTTGATTCAGCACATTGAGCCCATCTAATTAATTTAGGCTAACCCTTCACAAAACATAGGACAGTACCGGATGGTGAGAGATCGTCAAGCATTGCAGGACGCTAAGCAGCATTACTATCATTTAACAGATAAAGGAATTCTAGGGACTAACCCACTTGAGCTATTTAAGTCGAAAAGGACAGTAAATGATCAATTTAACATTGTCTGGTAAAAGACATAAATCGATTACAAAGAGCATATCTGGCCTCAGCAATTAATTATTGCAATAATCACCTGTAGTCCCACAGCATTTAAAATTGAAAAATTGCACAGCAAAGCAATTCCAAGGGAGACTACACATGCCCAAGTTGCTTGTCCAATGTAAGTGAGAAACTGTAAAAAAAGTCTTGCACATGTTTAGAGGTGCTAGAATCTGGCTAGCCAATATAGGTCTACTGGAAATCACAGCCCAAGTGGGCTTGTTAAGCCTCTCACACCAACAGGCAAGTTAGGATTTGAGTGTTGTAGATGGTATAAGAGCAACATACATGGGATTCTATTTGATGTCATGAAACAGGCAGGTTAAACATATACCTGGTGAGAAAAACACAGTGGTAAGTCAACAGGTTCTCTGTGCAAGAAAGATGAGGCCATGGCTAAAATCTGATGCGGGTGCCATGAATTTAAAGCAGGAGTAATTATAGGTAACACTCCACCCACCACCACCATCAAACGCACAAAAAAAGAAATATCAAAAGGAGTGTCCCAAAATAGAAAGAAATTAAAGACGCAAATATGAGGTATCAAACTGAGAACCAAGAGTAGCCATTTGGCGAAATGGAAATGTTCTTTGTGGTTGTTAAATCTCAACGAGCTCCTTGGGCCTGGGCATGACATTCTATCGTCTCAGGTAAACCAGGATATAATTGTGTAATTACAAGTCTTCAGCAGAAAAAACTTTTAATTTTAAACTTCCTGAAGGCTGCTGAACCTTTAGTCCCCCAATTCCAGAATACAGAGAGAGTTTCCATTTAACCTTCTTCTCACATTAATTGGAGTGATTCGTAAACTAGTAGGAGTAATATAGGAGCGCCCTCTAGGGGTGAATTTCCAATAACAAATTTTTTGATATTTTATCAAGGCAAATCACTTATTCAAATCTTTGTGAGCTTGAAATAATTATTAGACTTTCCACATAACAACTCAAAATAGTAATTTATCCACAAGATACATGGCTCTCAAAACAGCAACAGTTGCAAAGAGGATCCAGACATTATATGCAAGGGGATAGACTAATTTCCATTAGGAAATGTCAATCTCAACCAGCAAAACTATAGTGAAATCACAAGAATGTCAATTTCAGTTAAGCGTGTCTACATTAGTTATCACAAGGTACCTACAAGTAGGTATTTCCATTATCTTATGGGATATTTCAAACACTAACAAATATATAGATCACATACAAGGGAACCGTCACCAGATCGGAATATTCCATGTGTATGTGCTACAATGCATATATATGAAGAATCAACAACCAACATTTTAACCACAAGCACAACCAACATTTTAACCACAAGCAACAGAACACCTAAGAAGCTATGCTGCTAAAGCCCGTATCTGCTGTGTCATAATAATTTTGAACAGAGAAAATCCAATATGTACAAGTTTAATATACTAACCTCTACTGAGAACTGCAAATCATTACTGGTGCTTGCCACCGGCTTAAATTCAACCTGAGCAAGAAGACGCGTTATGATGACACCTGGAAATGAATAAATGCTAGTTGACATTGTTTCTTGCTAGTAACACATACCTTTGATCTGCATCTTTTTCCAATCTCCTGGAGCACACCAATAGACAACGAAGGCAACACATTCATTTTTTCACTTTCAGGTTTAAGCTCTCTATTATTGGAGGAGACTTGGTTTTGAGAAACACCAAACTCTACCAAGAAGAGAAACCAATATCACATTTAGAGAAGATAAATGACAGTGTCTTCACGTTGCAAGTCCCTTAATGACATATATAGAAGAACTATTTGAGGAGAAAAACATAAAATCCAAGGGTTCAAGTGGTATATCAGCAATAGTGCCACAAAATGATTACCCAATGCACCAAAATGAAACAAAAATTCATGGGACAAGAACTTCAAACATTTTTGTTTTTCTAATATCAGTACGCCGTCACCATATATGAAGTTGTTGGTAGCGACATTGACATGTTGAATATGGATTTGCACAATAAAATTGACTGCTTTCTTCGTTATTCAATGAATCAATTTGATGTGGTACATCCACCACTATACAATGGCTTAGTGCCACATTTATTAATAGAAAGAGATGCATAGTTATTCTTTTATTCTTTTTTTTTTATTTATTTCTCATATATTCCTTTAGGGCAATCCAATAGGGTATGTTTATAATTGGCTAAACCTCATGCAACAAACAGCAGAAATTATTAAATGAACCTTGGAGGACAATATTCCAAAACAACAGGGAATAACTCATAATCAGGTAGAAATATTTGTCCAGAAATCTCAGTAACTTGACTATGAAGTAGTTGATCATTTCCTACACAATAAAGATACACGTCTGTCCACTTTCACATAATAAATTTCCTTGAGATGAAAAATCTACCTTCCTCTATCAATGAAAATGAACAAATTCAATTAGCTAATAAACAAAAGTGCACACATTTTTTCCAGCGAATGAAAAGAAGAAAAATCATTTTTGAAAGCACATAAGAATAATAAAGGAAAACAAAGTTCAAGAACTGTGGACGCAGACTCGCACAAACATATACGTGTATAACAGTATGCAAATACATTATCATCAAAGAGAAGGATACATATCATCCATGAATCCAAACCCGTTAGAAGATAGCAATTGAAAATCAAGTATGCACGAAATGAAACTATAATTAGTTCAACTTGATTCATCAGCACAATAATGTCAAGTCAGCAAGCCAATCATGTAAGCCTCCAAACTAAGGGTCAATTCATAGGTCAACCGTTAGCAAAAGTTTCGTGTGCATTATATGTGAATAATCTTTTCTTGTGCCTTCTCATCCTGTGTACAGTTGTGACAGTGGACAACAGCGAGAAAGCAAAAATCCACTTTTATAACATGACCTGCATTCATTAACATCCATAGAGGCAATAGAATACAATTGTGCTTCATACACATTAGCATTGACTGTAATGCTATCTCCCAATGTAGGATGAGCAGCACTCAATTCAAAGTTTCCTTTGCTATCCAGAGATGCTGGGTAACAATTATAACTACTTCCCTTCAATTGGTAGAATTATAACTAAAAGGAATCCAAAAATTTAACGAAACAAGTCCAAGACATAACGAGATAATATAGCAATACCAACACAAAATTCAAGTACCTGCAAACTGATTTTCCAGTAGAGGATTCTGTTTCTGTGCATCATGTCCTGAGTTAACCTGCATATAGATGAAATTCAACCGTGTAAAAAAAGTATGCAAAGAAGGAAAAGCTGATTTCAAAATAAAATTTAAAGGCAATCGATGCTTTGGCTACCTCTTCCTTCTTCACTTGAGGCACATGTGACAACAGTCCAGACCGAACAGAAGGCGGTGTACCATGAGTAAATGAATTCTGACGACCTCGCTGTTTATCCGATGGATCAGATTCTGAAAGATTTCCTGCTGATCGATTGAAATGTTCTCTATTTGTGTCTTCTTCTAGCCAGCCTCCCTGTGGTTGTAATAATGGTGCAGGTTGCTGTCGAGGCAATCTAGTCAATAGAGAAGGTTCCGTCGAACTTAGATGCTTGTTTTCTCTTCTAAATGGATCTCCAAGCAAACTAGGTTCTACAGTGCATTGGGAGAAAGGAAAAAAAAAAAAAAGAGAACAAAAACCATCTCATCACTAATGTATGTCACTTTATAAAATCAAAGACAGCTACAATGTCCAATGAAACAAGAACAAAAAACAAAAATCTAAAAAGCGTGGTGTTCATCCCCATCTGTCCAATTTTCAAAATCAAAACATTATTTCTGAAATAAGATCCATACTTTCAGAAGGTAATACTGCTTTTGAAGATGGTGGAACAATAACACTTGCAACAGATACTACAGGGAGCTTAGCACTTTCAGATTTCATCTCTTCATTATTAGTTACGGGATGAGAAACAGCATTCGAATCATTCTTCTCCTCCTGAAAAACATATAATATAAAAATGTGGATAAATGAAGCACAAAACTGAAGACGCCATTGCACTTCATGTTTTTTCAAGTGGATCAGAAGATCACAAATATATGAAATACCATCAACTGGTACAAGAAACTACCATGTAGTTCAATCTCTGGGCAACTTCAGGGCCATTCATTCCCTCAATAATTGGAACATTCAGATTTCCATTTGGTAAAAAACTAGAATCCTGAGAACGAATACATTTGGACATTATTATCATACTTCACAAAAAATATTTAGAGACAAAAGTTCAATCTGAATACCTCTGGCATCAAGTAGTTGCTCACATCTGGTGGTGAAGGCAAATTCACAACCTCGTCTTCATAGAAAACATCGCATATTCTCCGAAGTAGATTTTCATCAAACTCTCTGGTTGTGTTGAGGAGAAAAAGAGTATGTCATTCAGAGCACTCACTCAAAAGAATGTTACTAAAATGTACAATGACATTTATCTATATTTATACATTCACTAAGTGCTTCAATATATCATGAGAACTTGACTAACTTGAAAAAACCGCCCCTGACGTTGCATGCAACATTTCTTGCTACACAAAGGACTGGAACAGCAATTGCAGTCTGATCAAGAAAATGTCCATCAATACCAGTTCTGGTAAAGGTGATGAGCGATTGAAACCATGTTACAAAAATAAAACATAATACCTCTGCCTGAGGAGAAAAATATGGAGTAAATGCAGGGACGACATGAACACGAGGCTGATCCTTCTCTTCCCACACCTTCAAACGATCATCAATTACCATTGCCATTTTAGGATGACAATTTCCACCTTGGAAGACACCGAGTAAAGATTTTCTTGCCCCTAATAATATTAAAATGATTGAAAGAAATTAGAGTTTCATTTGATTATTTTACTAGAACGGTATAAAGATAAGAAAATAGAAGAATGAGATCATTCTGTATGAATCAAAAAGCAATCATGCCCTGTTCATGTATCTGATAGAATATTATAGCAAAGTGATAAAATATCATGACCTCATTCGTACAAAATTACAAAAATTAGAGGAAGAACATTTTTTGTATCTCCAACATCCTCTAAATAATTCCCATAAGCTAAGGCACCTTTAACTATCAGAGCAGCAGCTAAAGGGAAAAGCCCTCTCATAAAAATATGGTTTTCACCTGATTTGACACAAACAACGCGGTCCAGCAATTGCTTTGAACTAATCAAGCGTGCTTCTGGATCAAGCAGCCTCCACATTTCCAGTGCATAATCCCTTTCAGCCATTGTACAAACATAAACTTCAAACCTTTTCCGGCCTTTTGCAGTCAAATAACTTCTCAAATCTTCCCAAGCAGGTCGTAACCTGACTAACACACTAGTATCACGATTCTGCAGAGGAGAGCAACCATTTCAAGAGCAGAGACTGATATCAATCCACGATGAAGAGAATTACATAAATGATACAAATCATTACGATAATTTAGTAATGGTGAATCATAATCTAAAACCCCAAGGAAATTTTAGCAAGGTTCAATTCAATACATCTAGTCGTCCAGAGTTCTGTGTAAAATCATTAATAACATAGATCACTACGTGTTTGAATGAAAGAAACTAGTTGTCTTACTCTGCAGACCCAGAAACCAATCTATGACTATGCAAAAATAGGAAAAGTAGATGTCATAGCAGCACCAAAATGAACAAGACAAATTATGCAAGAATTGGAAGTTAGCATGGATATAAGACTTCTCTGTCTTGATTCCAAAGATGAAATGCAAAGCGTACATCCTAAATTAGAACCCTCCAGACTTCGGCTCATGAAAAATTGTCCTCCTGAGGATTACAAAGAGTAAAAGGGCGTCGACTATGATTGGCAATTCTTTCGTTCTTCTCTTAGCCGTGTCTTTGATAACCTTTTTCACAAAATATAGCATGGGGTGCTCTCTAATTCATCTTTCATTTCCAATCATCAAATTTGAGTTCGTTTTTTACTAGGAAAAATATCAATCAGAAATTAAAGTTCCTAATTTCCAAGATCAAAAAATAATGGTAAGAGAAAAATTGATTACAAAAGCAGATGGCATCAACAGCATCTCCTAACCTCGGGATTTATGCGAGTAAGAACAGCATTTTGTTCCAGCAATCTTATAACTGGCCGAAAAACCCGCTCGTGCCCTTCAGATAGCTGAGGCACCTCCTCTTGCTGAACATTATACACTTTCCCACCATCCACAACACAATCAGTCTCTGCATACTGCTTCAGTAATAGCCGATCTTCAATGAATCTCTTCATCTGAGCTACCATTCCAGATTCCCGAACCGGATCAGTCTCACGTTCAATCCAATCCCGCAAAGACTCAATTCTATCTTCAAATGATTTCATTGTATTGGCAACAATGAGAGTTTCATCAAGATCAAACACAATCGCTAAACAGCGTGTATTTAACATCCATAAGCATGCACTATACAAACCACTTGGCACTGAGTAGCACCAAAAACATGGGAATTTCTTCTGCTTACTAGGCATTGCCACTAAATGAACCTCCTCATTCCCTAGTAACACCACAGCAGTCTACAGAAAGTTACAATATTGTCAGTACAACAGAATAAATTATCTGTACAGATGTGCATAAGTGACATATGATGCCAAATTAAAGTTATTGCAAGCACTGTATCTAGTGTCGGGAAAACTTTACATCAATAGAAGCAATAATTCACAGTTGGACATATGCGTTAATTGAATCAACTACTAAGCTAAGTATCACTTCTATGAGTGAATTGCAACGAATTTAACCACAACCAATTAAGATTTAAAATCATCCATTCATACACATATCACATATCCACAAGATGCAGAGTATCTATAAAACTATAAGAAATGTAGTTCGTTGTGCAACCTTGAGTTCGTAGAAGCAAGACGCGTGGAGATTGATCAAATGCTCAGGATTCGGATTGTTATTTGTATTAGAATTGGGCTCGAGCTTGCAACGAACTGAAGCAGAGGAAATTGTTTGTAGAACCGAGAGAGGGTGACATCTCTCACTTTTGGGGGAGATTGTATGGATACGTATCTCATTGTTCGGGAACTGAAAATTCCCATCCTTCACTGGAACGGTATCCAGCTCTCCCAAATACACATCACCATGGTACACCAACGTTTTAAACCCTAAACGATTCATAAATAGTAATAAATACTCCAAAATTCACAAAATCAAGAATAATTCGTTCAAATTCTGCAAATGTGAAATCAAATAGGAGAATTTATTTCGCAATTTTTGAGATTAATTCTATCTCGCTCTGCATGAATTTTCTCTCACACTTTCTCACTCTACTTAATTTCTCTCTCTAAAGAAACCTCTCTCCCTCGCCCGAGGCAGGGGTTTTCAAATGGGGTGGGGTTACATTATATAGAAGTGTGGGGGAGGAGGGTCGGTTATGTAATGGACGTCGTATTTTTTGAAAATTTCAGATATGCCATTATTGTACGGAGTTATCGGGTAAAAGCGGTAAAGTGGGGGCGGTTAGGCATTGAGCGGGGCGGATCGTATATGCTACGCTTGTTGCTTGTTTTACCATCGTTGAATTATTTGTCTCTAGGAAATTAAAATCAAATTTCTAACAAATTTTGATAGAAGTTATTGTACATTTGGTTTGTCAATATTTTCCATGAAAATATATTTTTTTTTTCATTCAAATTCCTACTTTTGTGCGGTTTACTGACATTCATGAAAAATATATTCACACTTTTGATCGCGTGACCATATTTTCCTCAAAATTCAGAAAAATATTTTCTTCAGATGGAGTTGGATTTTATTTTCCAATCAATTCACTCTCTTTTTCTCTCTCTTATCTACTCATCAATAAAAAATGGTCAAATATAATATTTTCTAGCAATCGAACACATTTAATTAATAATTTTCATACAAATAAATTCTAAGTAATTGAACTGTCTAATGTATTTTCTTTTCATACAAATTTCATATTGACAATCAAGTGCACCATTAATGAAATATGTGGTTTAAAAGTTGTGAATTCTATAAAATATGTAAGGATTAATTGTTAACTTTGATTTTAATAAAAGTTTAAATTATAATTTCTATCAAACATGACCTTAGCCTTTGAGCCATATTGTAGAAAATGTAGGATATATTTCCTCCCTACGGCGAAGAAGTTTGTATAAGATATTAACAAAAAATTTTAAGGTTTTTTTTTTTTTTTTTCCTCTGAGAGAAGATCGACCCCATGAATTCTTTTAGGGTGCACTTGATGTACCATAACTTGTTAAATTAGATAAAGTTATAACCAAAAAACTAAGCCCATGAAGTTGTGGATCACCGATCACCTAGATGGTCCATGGTCCAATTCAGATCAAGCGGAACTAAGCCCATGTTTGACCACATTATAATTATAATTCATTTTTCTCTTTTCTTATCAATTACACAATTTTCAATAAAATAATATTACACGTATGGTGTGTTTGAGCAACATTATTTTGGAAGAATGTATTTTGGAATAGTATTAATGGAGAATTTGTGGTTGAAAAAAAAAAGAAAAATTATTGATATGATGGAAAATATTATTTTATTGAAGAATGTGTGCTTGAAAATGAGTAAAAGAATGAGATGAGAATTTTAATGTGGTTCAAACGGGGCGTAATCTCAAAACTGTTTCTTTTTTTATTTATTTAATTTTAAAACACACATTAAAAAAAAAAAAAAAAAAGCATTACTCCAACCACTAAAATTTTACATAATGGGGCCAAAGTGGTTATAAAGTAGGGAGCATTTATGGCCTGTTTGATACCCTTAATTTTCTCTAGAACTAAGAATTCTTTTTTCCATTTTCTAGCTTTTGCCTTGTTTGATAGTAGAAATTTTCCATGAAAAATATTTTCTCACTTTCTCTCACACGTGCACATTTTCCTTGATTTTGTTGAAATTGATTTTCCACCTTTTAGGTGGGTTTTCATTATCCAGGTTTTTTTTTGGAATTAGAAAAAATTCTAGATCCAATGGTAAAAAGTTTATCATTTTTATTGACGATTTTCATACAAAATAAAGTCAAACGAATGGTATTCGGTATAGTAATTTTTTTTTTAAAAAAATTTAATTTTTATTTTTGGCAAGTGAAACAAATTCTAAACGCAATGGTAAAAGAAATTATCACTTTAATGAACAATTTCCATAAAAACAAAGTCAAACGAATACCAAACTTTCAACATTTTCTAGGTGAAAAATTATACCAATCAAATACAATTAATTACAATTCCCAATAAAATAATTTTTAGGTAATTCAATTCCCTAAAATTCATTTTCTTCCCACCCATTTTTCACATTTGCAATCAAACGGACCCTTAGTGTTAGTCTATCTTCTATACACGGAAAACACATTTCAATATACTAGTAACACATTTGGCCTCTATTTGATAGATTTTAATTTAAGTACAAATCAATATTTAATTTTAACCGCATATTTTATGTGTGTCACAACTTTTCAACTATACATCTTATCAATTTCTATCAGAATCTGCAGAAAATTTGATTTTGATCCCCACCAAACAAGGACTTGGTTAAGTATGTGGGGATATTGGCCGAAGTATTCCAAATAACGAGACTAAAAATAGAAATACAATGGTATATCGAGAAATAAAGTGATTATTAAAGCTATAACTAGCGCATCAGATTGACAGATTCTCACACGATGCACAAAATCGAGAAACAAGATCACAAAATTTTCATTTTTTGGACGTTAATGAAGAGATTCTCATGTTTGGATGGCTTGCTTGATAATAAGTCCATTTTGTGGCTAAAATGATGTGTCTCAAAACTTGAAAGATGAAAATTACCTAGAAATGCATTTTCACCTGGAAAATGGTAAGATCCACATAATAAGGCCATGTTTGACAACAATTATTTTCAAATTTTTTTCTACGTATTCATTTTCTAATACACACACACAATAAATGTTCTGCTCATAAATTCAAAATTTTCTCTACTTTTTAACCATACATTCTCCTAAAAATCATTATTTAAAACTTTATTTTTTTCAAAATAATGATTGTCAAACATGGACTAAATTTGGGGGCTTTTTTTTGTCAAACATGAATAAAGTTATTTGTACAATGATTGATGACAACTTTTGTTGACAATTCATGTGTTGTCAAGATCAGCGTGATTTATTTAAAAAACAATTTTTTAATATGAATGGTATAAATTTTATCAACTCATAATTATCAACAAAATTTATCAACCATAATTGTTGTATCATGATTTTATCAAACATATTCTTAAGATGAAACCAAGAACACCGTACGACCGTCGTACCATTAAACAAAAATTGCATCCACAGCTGAAAAGAACCTTTAAAATGGTAATGCAATAAACTTAAACGTCATACACATGACCAAAAAGATTCCAGTCGGCAACCAAATGGAGGCGCTGATAAGTGANCATTAAACAAAAATTGCATCCACAGCTGAAAAGAACCTTTAAAATGGTAATGCAATAAACTTAAACGTCATACACATGACCAAAAAGATTCCAGTCGGCAACCAAATGGAGGCGCTGATAAGTGATCGCATATAACTCAACTACACTTAACCTTACACGTTTCACTATGTTATTTGTAGTTGGATAATGTTACTCATTCCCACTGGAATTGAGCTCGAGCTCCAATTTATGTAGCAATTTCATGACATTAAATGATAGACTCAATTAAATGAATCATTTGACTTTGCATTTAAATGAATCTATCATTTAATATCATGTAATTGTCATATAGACTGTGGCTCAATCCCAGTGGGGATGAATAGTATTACTCATTATAGTTACTTAATTAATTGAAGATTCAAGCAATTATAATTTGACACGTCGTTTTAATAATTCGAACTCAATGCAGGTAACTAAAACTGACTTGCTTACGGCAATTGATTTCATGTATCAGAAAAAATAGATCAGTCATCAGAGGTGGGGAGAGAGAGAGATTCGTTGGAAGACGAGTAAGCTCCCTCGGCTACACACCTACACGTCAAGGTCATCTCCAACGTTATACCAAAATTTGAGGTAAATTTTTCATCATTTTATATTAAACTAAACATCATTTTCAATCCATTATATCAAATGAAAAGTGATTAATATTTTTTTTCATTTTTTATTCTTAACAATTTATTTATTTGAAGTGCACACACCTTTGTTTGCATAAAAGGGGAGTGTACAGCTAGCATAGGGGCGGCTTTGGTTGGTTCCAAGAACTCTATCCCTAAGACGACCTTGAAATCGTCTAAGGGTGCCACAACTCTTCCAACCTAGTTGAGAAATTTGTCAACGGGAGGGGTCCGAAGGCACTGGCGAAAGAATTGTTAAATTTCATTAAAAATGTTTAAAAATATAGTACAATTAATGGAAACATCACAAATAAGAAAATACTGAATTGTGTCCTTAAAATTTAGTACGATGCATTTCGAATACCGATATCAAGAAATTGAAATAGTGTTGCAATTTAATTCACGAAATTCGTATATTCATTCGACAAATGATCAATTAATGCATTTCGAAATATAACGTGGGTTTATTTATTCTTGATTTTGTTTTAACTTTAAATAATCGTATTTGTTACCCTTCCAAATCTTTTTTAGTATATACTTATTTTAATTAATTCCTTAACTATTACTAATTACATTATTAAAATTTATAACAATGATAAAATAAATAAATAATAATAATAATAATTTATTGTATTACAAAATGTATAACAAAAATAGCACAAATATCCTTAAATAATTTTTTTACGAAGTGAAATTAACAAAATTGTACTTAATCGTGCAATTGGAGTGACTTTGCACCAAAATTTGGTGCCAATGGTGTTTGGTGCACTTTGGAGATGTCCTCAAAGCTATCATCGTAGCAGTTCGACTCAGCTCACTGTGAGTCATACGCTGACTACACCAAGAGCGAGTCAATGAGGGAAGGAAGTCTCGAGGAGGACTTGCCATACGGTGCTGAAGATATGGCCGGCGAGGCTAAGTTGTCGGACAGCAAGGAAAACAGTCCAATTTTACCACCTCCGGTGGATATGCTACCTGAGGAAGGCTTCGCTCTTCGAGAGTGGAGAAGGTGACTTCAAAACATCCTTTGCATGCGTGTATGCTGATTAACCATGCCTTTACAAATAGTATATGTTGAAATTATTGGATAATTTGTAAAATTCTTGAGAAATCATAGTAATAAAATCTGCAGGTAAAATGCAATTCGGCTAGAGGAGAAAGAGAAGATGGAGAAGGAGATGTTGAAAGAAATAATTGATGGAGCTGATGAATACATTACAGAGTATAAAAAATGGAAGATCATATGTGAGAACAGCCGAGCTTCCAAGAGGGAGAAGGAGAAGGTTAGATTTATAAATGGGTAATTGGCGCAAAACATCCCTACCTATGACGGGTATTGTG
>CAIGRQ010094096.1:0-12356 GCA_903798375.1 Fraxinus sp. D2006-0159
ACACATTAAAACGTCCTAAAACTCTATCACGGATAACAAAGTAACACATTTAGTGACATAAATATCATGAGTGTAGAACACTCATCAGGAGGCCGGAGCAGGCCGAATCGGGAGATTGAACGCGTGAGCCACCCTCTTTATCTCCTTCTCTGGACTTGCGATTTTGTCGTTCCCTTCAATGATGCTATCGCAATGAGACTCCGGTGGCTTGCCGTCGTCTGCAAGGTGATGTGGTTCTCTGGTTGAGGGCCCGCTAGTGGTGGCATAGAGGTTTTCGGCAGTGTGGCTGGAAATATGTGGCGTGAGGCCGACGGGGTTGGGTTTCCGGTGGGACCGATGAGGTTGGTTGGGTTGGGTGGTGGGCGGTTGTTGGGTTGGGTTGGGTGGTGTGGGGGACCATCTCTAGGGTTTTATGTTTATTCCGACTTGAATAAATGCATGTATATTTAAGTTAAAAGGACAATTTAATTTTTGATAGACTAGAGTTACATAGAGCCGTGTACCACCATGCAAGGGTCACTATCAAGAATATTCTACTTAATCATTATCTAATCGAACAAAAAAAAAAACCACCTTACCTCTATCTCACTCTACACCTGGCTCTACCCATTTCAAACCGAATATTTAATTTATCAAAACCAATTAATAACACTTTCTTTGAACTTCAATAACTTAAGCTTCGTTTATCTGTATTAATTTTTTCTCGTGCCCAATATACTATGCCGCTATTGAACGATTCAGAGTTCACTGAGCCTCTATTATTTGTAGCAGTTTCTATCATCTTCCTTGCTATGATACCATGAAGATGAAACTAGGAAAATATATTCTTTATTTTTCCACGTTAATAATGTACAATAAGAGGGTCCTATTTATAGTACAAGACCTATTTATAGTACAAGAAGGTTTAAAATTGTTGACGTTGAAAAATATATAGAATTCAAGCCAACTTAGAATGCAAATGAGGATTTTTATTGATAATAACTTGTAAATTACAAGAGTAAACTATAAGTGTTTTTTCTTGTTTTTGCCAAAGGAGATATTTGAAATATCAAGTGTTTTTTTTTTTTTTTGAATCCTCCCCCTTTAACCATTGCTTCCTTAGCTTTATATAGGAGAAGTACGCATGCATGTAGTACCCTTATCTTGTCGATCGTGATGCCGAACTGGATAAGTACATCTGTTGGCATAACGAGAGTGGTAGCCGAGCTCGAACCTGTCAGATAATTAATTGTTCCTAGTACAAGTGGTCCCCAGCAATTAAGACATTACTTAAGAAGTGAAGCTAAAGCTTTTGGTTGGAGGATTGTGTGGGTGCTGACGTGAAACCTTTCCAAGTGTACTCTTCTAAATGGTGACTTAAAGATTTTGTCAGTGATCCTTAATCATTTCCCACTGTTCCACCTTGAAGGATTACACAAGCTTCCTGGGTAAGCTACTGTCAATTCCGATATGACTTCATACCCCGAACTCGCGTTAGAATCCCTCCATCAAGTACGTAAATCTGAACTTAAAGACCTCGGAGGTCGGTGTCAACAAAAATAAAAGGAAAACAAATCTCCTACAATCTCTAATTAATCATAATATCCTATCTATGGTAAATGGAATCCTCAACAACCTTCCCTCAATCAATTTGGGATTTCAACACAATATATGCTCGATTTTTCTCTTTTCTTTTCTTTTTTCCTTACTTTCTTTTTGTTTTTACCTGAACTTCATTCTAACACATAATTTGGAGTCACAAATTCATGTGTCTTTACTTTTCAGGGTGGATTATTTAGTTTCGTTTAATATAATGTGCATTATTGTCCTTTTGGGGGCTAACATTTTATTTATGATATTCTAATGGTTTGAGAGCTGCATGTCCAATTTTATGCAATGCATTGAATGATCATGTTCTCTATGGTCTTCTTTAGAACTTGGCATATGGTGATTGGATGGATGAACAAAATTATTTCTGTACTTTCAGGAGTGACATGTAGTATGCTTTTTAACATGCGTCTAAGTCAATTTTCCATTTCTTTGGAAGGTAAGGGCTGCATCAATTACCTGTTTCGCAGGAATGACTTCTTCAGTCTTCTTTTCTCTGCCAAAAGACAAACAGGATTTTTCTATCAAATCTTCCGTAAGTTCGGTACCAAACCGTAGTGTTTCTTCCATAAAGTGATAATGCGAAAGCCATGTGATTTATCATATACTGGTTCTTGTAGATTGATGCTGCTCTAAGCGATGTTCCTTCAGTTAGATCAGCTGCTTGTCGTGCCATTGGTGTTATTGCATGTTTTCCGCAAATATTTCACAGGTAACGTACCATTGCTGTATCTTGAGTTTCCGATGATAACTGATGCTCAACAAAGAGAAATTCCTAAGGAGTTTCATTCTGAACAGCACAGAGATCCTTGAAAAGTTTATCCAAGCTGCTGAGCACAATGCTCATGATTCACTGATCTCAGTAAGTATGTCCTCTTTGTTCTATTTCTTTGGTCTTAGTCATAGTTTCCCAATGCACAAAGACTCATTGAACCACCAAGAGTTCCTGGGCTTAAGATAGGAGATGAAGAAAAATGCAAGCCTCATCCAAAGTGAGGATCATATTTTATTAGAATAAAAAAGTCTACACATTCATAAATATATTCAGAAAGGCTCAGAACTGCTGAGGTTTTAGTAAAAAAATGTAGCAAAATTAAATTATTTCTCCTATTACTTTGAGCAAAATCATCACCAAAGTGATCTGTGAATAGGATTACAGATATATTTCAATTTTAGCAACCAGTCCAATTTAAGTGGCCAAAATATTAATACCACATAAGATGCTAAAAGAATCGAACATTTAGATTTAACAAGGGAATTATGAATCTAAAAATCTTACAAAAGTAAAACTGTCTTTTTTGTCGCTTTTTCTCTTTCTTTTTTCTTTAACCTTTTTGTGCTTAAGAAATAGAAAAACTCCTTATTCTTCACACAATGGCCAAACGTGCTTAGGAGGTTACCTGGGTGTGTTATAACTATCAAGTCTAGCCATGCATCATTTTTTTTTTTTTGAAAGTTTCTTCTCCTTTGGGTATCATAGCAATTTAACTTGGACTTAGGAAAAAATATTAACGAAAACTTTCAGGTTCGCATTGCTGCTTCATGGGCCTTAGCAAATATATGTGATTCTATTCATCATTGCATTGATGCACAGCCTTTTGAGACAGATTCCATAGGTGAGCAAGTGTTGGAATCTTACATATTTTTCTCCACTAATGTTGGATTAACTTCTTCAATCATATTTTCTCCATTGTGATAGCATCGAGGGAGGGTGCTCGATTTATATCATTACTAGCGGATTGTGCTTTGCAGTTGGCAAGTGACAATGACAAGGTAAACAAGCAACATGCAACGAGTTTTCAACTATATCTGTTTCTATTTTTATCACTTTTGTCAGTCACAATTTCCTCCACTTAGTTATTATGGTTGCCAATTGTAATTCTCACTGGTTGCTAAGGAACAATTGGTGAATATGCATTCATGTAACTAAGCTCAAATTTCTTGGAAACAGTACTTAGTTGTTCTTATTGTGTGTCTATCTACATATTAAGCTTCGGCATGCATGTGATAATTGCCTTCACTTTGTTGTTATGGTTGCCAAATTGATTATCTGTGTATGTGTAGCATATCTGATAATGAACCGAATGGAGTAGCGAAAAAGGATTCATGTAGCTGGGCTCAAATTTCTTGGATACTAGGCTTAGATTGTTATTGTTATCTATCTGGCTGTTTATTTATTAAGCTTTGGCATGCAAGTGTACAAAGAATATATACCATCCCCCATTGGATAAAATCTAACCAATCATCAGCATAAGGTAGTATTTCTGAGCTGCATTGAACTCTCTTAAGCAACTAACCTGCATCAAGCAATGTGGGTCTATGTTCTAGGTTTCTATACACTTACGGCTACTTAGGCATAACCCAATAAACTGCGTAATAATGAAGAAGCAAATAATGATTCAAAGGCCACCTTGCAATGCAGAAACAAGTTCTTCCCACTTTCCTTACACTTTAAATACCAGCCAACGCAGATTTTCTCCTCAAATTAGCTGTAAAATCAGCTAATTTTAATGGGTTTCGATTAAGGTTAAAGCTTATCTAAAACTTCTATCATTAGTTATGCCTTTGCATTAAGTCGATTTTGCTCACGTACATGCTTGTGCAAGCTGTTGACCTCGTTCTATAAATTAATCTCCATTTCTGTGTTCTAGGTTAGATATATCTTTATATCTTTCCTTGCAACTACGTGTTAATTATTTCTCCTAATTAATTTTTTTTTTTACCCTTTTTGCTTCGTTTACTTGACAAATTTCTTTGGTGCAGGTCAAAGCAAATGCTGTTAGAGCTCTGGGGAATCTTGCACGATTTGTTCAATTTACAAGCCAATCAACTGCTCATAGAGAGCCCATTGATTCCATGACCTCAACACTAATAGATGATGGCCAAAATTTGTCCAAGGATGATCTGAACGAAAGGTCATATTCATTCCAGTCAGCATATTCGAGGAATTTCCATTGGCTTGGAAAGATGGTGCAGGCATTTCTTTCTTGTGTGACAACCGGAAATGTCAAGGTGTTCTGGTCTCCTCATCTCCCTTTCCCAGCTTAAAGTCAAGGATAAGAAGCTGAAACTTGACATTTTTTATAATAAGTTGGAGTTAATATATATTAAACTTTTAATGGGATTATATCACATTTTCTTATTTGGGCTTTGCTAACAGGTTCAGTGGAATGTCTGTCACGCATTGAGCAATTTATTTTCCAATAAGACTTTGAAACTGCAAGACATGGATTGGTAAGGATTCTGTTTCTTGTCTTTCACTTGCTAAATTTGTTTCTTTATCTGGGAAAAAGATTGGAGCAACTGCTGGAAACTTATTAATGTGCTCCTACGAAATGCTGGCATTTTGACTTTGAGAAAGAAGAAATATGACACGAGTTTACTGATAGAAGAAAAGATATACATTAGGGAGGACATGGCGTTTTCAGTTACACAAGTCTGAAGCAAAAGAAATCTATCAAGCTTTTCTCTGTCTATGTAGCTGTGCTGACCTCTAAAACAGCCTGTTGCCTTGACAGGATAAGACATTATTGTTTCTACAACAAAGCCAGAAATGGTCTTGTTCTCCGAGGACGAATATCCATTTAAAATCCTTGACTATGGTAGGGACTTCATACATAGATGAAATAATTCAAAAGAAAAGGTATAGGGTATAGGAGCTTGAAAACTGACAAGACTGAAGAAGAATACGTGCATGAATGTATATCTATTTTCTTATACTGTCAAAGGCTTTTTACAACCATATATACAGCTGAAAATACATATAATAAGGAAAATAATCATCTAAAATCTGTCATAATTACCAGCAAAACAGATCCCAAAATTCTGTGCTGAAGACTAGGAAGACTTCCTAAAATGCATCAGTTAAATCAGCAAATTATTAAACAATTTTGACTTTGTATTTAAAGGAATTCCTTTTAAACTCGTCAACATGGACCTTCTGATCAGGAGTATATGCAATCTAACTGATGTCTTAACTTGGTTTCATTTATTGGATTATATCTGCAAAAGTCTCTTTCATATATTTGCTTCTTGGTTTTAGTTTTGAGGCATGTATTCTTTTCTCTGATATGCTCATGTTTCTCTTAAATCAGTTATATATAGCTTCAGATATGTTCTCTCAAATTATGCAGGGCTCCTTCTGTTTTTAGTATCCTCTTGCTGCTGCTTCGTGATTCTTCTAATTTCAAGATCCGGATACAAGCTGCTGCTGCTCTGGCTGTTCCAGAAAGTATAAATGGTGAATAACTGAATAATAGTCGTTCTTTCATGACTATCATGGCTAATATTTCGTTTCGGTTGTCTCAATGCAACAATTGTTGAACCGTGTTACTAAACTCCTTTTTTGCCTATATAGCTTGCCTCCATTCATGACTTCCCCCTACTTTCTAATTACGTTTTTACTTTTCTTGTGAATATATTTGTTTCATTGAAATAATCATTTTGGTATGCAAGAGATATATGATCTATGGCTTCTTCAGGATCTTATCACGGAGAAATATGGCTCATCTAATGTATGTCTTATTATAAATGAGGTTTTTGCACTGGTGGAAGTCTGGTTTGCTTGTAGGACTAATTTTGTGGAGAAGATTTTAAGAAAAAACTTAAATCAACTTTCCAACAATAAAAACTAAAACTTTCTAATTATACAAAATGTTTGTTGATTCTTGCACCTGAACTGGTTTAGAAAAATATGCCATGACAATGTTATATATATATATATATATATATATATTTGATTAATAAATTTATTTTCTTATCTTAGAAGTCTTATATCCGGCACAAGATGCCTAAAGCGAAAAAAGATGTAAAGAGGCTAAAATGCTACAATTTTCTTCTAAATTTTGATGTACTATTTTTTAGCATTTGTTAAAACATTCTATTAGAATCATAAGCATGCCTAGTCAATGAAATTTCGACAATTTTTTTTATTGTTGTGCATAAAAACTGAAGGGATAAGCTACTAGTTTCTTGGTACAAATAAATTTGGGATAAAAGCAGGCCTGATTAGTGATTAGCACTGCTGCTCATTCATCACCTCCTTATGCCTCTAGATTCTGGATTCTGGATTAAGTTTCCCATTCTAGCAAGTCCAGGGAAAACTAACATCCCTTGTTTCTTAACTTTCTTTTTTTATAAATGTTGTTTCTAACATTCTAGCTGCTTTTAGCTCATCTACCCTCAGCTTCAGATTGGTTTGTGCTGCATAAAGTGATGTACTTCTGATCATTTCTTTTGCTGCAGTAGCTACATACATGTCATTGTTCTGTTCTGCCTTTTAAAGACAGTAGTTTGATCTTTGTTTTGTTTTGTTCTAATTATATTATGTTCTTCTGATATCTTTTAATCAGATTATGGTAGATCATATTATGATATCCTTCAAGGTGTGGAGCACATACTAGAGAATTTTAGTCGGGACCAGATTTCAGCACCATCTAACTTCAAATATTTGATTGCACTTGAAAAGCAGGTGATTCGACGAATCTTGTGAACTGTTCTTATTGCATAATTATTGTGTGGAACCAATTATAGGACAGTGCTAAGAAGGATTGCTCAGATATTGAATCTTGTCTCGTGTCATTCTTAGCTTGCTGTTGACTTGCACGCGCTCTAGAAAACAAAAGGGTTATCATTTGCTTTACTGGATGAGAAAACCTTTGGTTGCCAAATATAAATGGTGGAGCACATCTTTCATACACAAATTGCTAAATACTTTTTTATATTTTAGGCTGTCCCTAACAATGTTATGTGCTTTTGGTCCTGCTGTTTGAAAATAATAAGAGCTTTCTACCCTTTGGTACTATACTAGAGCAAAGATTTTTAATTTCGGTGGAAAATTGATTCGATATGAGCCTTTTTCGTTTTGGGAGCATTTGAACCGTAGTGTTCTAACTCATAAAAAATGTAATAGTTCTCACCTTCCAAATATTTTGTCCATGCTTGCTTAACTGGAAAATGTGAAAAGCATATATATATGATGTCACGAATTTTATGTAAAAATTTGCAATTATGTTTTAAGTGATATTTTCTTGTAACAGTTGACTTCAACCATGTTGCACATGCTTGGCCTGGCTTCAAGAACTGATCATCAAGCTGTACAAGATTTTCTTGTCAAAGTAAGATCAACAGATGAAAGCAACCATTAGAAATGTTTTTTATTGTGAATATCTGCTGTGACTATATTTAATAAACTGCCCAGTTTATATTGATATGTGTAATTCTCTTGATCAAATTTGTCCATCTTTGTCCTCAATATTATAGTATTTATATCAAGCTTCCTCTCTTTTCCTTTGATATAGAAAGCATCATTTCTCGAGGAGTGGCTTCAAGGGTTGTGCTCATCTCTTGAAGAGACAAGTTCTTCAGCTGAGGAGACTACATCTGTTGCATCTGTAAACCTTAAAAAGGATGTTATATCCATAACGGTTCGCTCACTGATTGAGGTGTATGAAATCAGCAATCACAATTCCGTTGCACAAAGGTTTGGCAGATTGGCCAATGGCTTTCTGTGAATTTCCTGCTTTATCCTTTCGTGATTCCCATCTGTTGTATAAAAAGGTCAGCAGTCGAGTATGAGGTTTCTACATTTCTGGGTTTAACGGGTTTTTTACGGTTTTCATCAAAAGTTTTCCAGTGGCTACACTTGTGTCTCATGGATCAATGGGGGCATCAAATGGTCTCTACAAGACGAGGCACTGTCTTGGAATTTTGGTTATACGTTTGATTAATGTTGTCAATAGTCAGATTATCGATGGTATGGAAATTCTAAATGTCTGTTTTATTTTTGTATTTTTTGGGAGGAATTCTTTTTTGCCCAAGCTGTACACAAATTGGAACTTTCCACGTGACTTTCCGAGACTGTCTTGGAGATTACCGAAATATAATGTTACTATGCAAGAAAATGAAGTAAATTTATCACAAATTTAGGCTGCGTAGGCTTACAAGGGCTACATTTCATTTAGTCAGTGTTTTAAAGCATAAATCGTGGTTAGACATGCATGTCAAGATTTAAACATTACGAGTTTAGGTACAAAAAGTATTATTATTATAAGTACTTGATTATTCAAAAAATCGTTTAAGAATTAAAAAATATATATTAAACATTTAAAATTATAAAATATTATATTTACTTAAACAATTTCGATAATTAGTTAATTATATGATTAGATTATTTGTGATAGTTTCAACTTCTAATTAGACTACTTTTGCTTATTAAATTTTGAGGAGTTTCATATAGAATTATGGTACTATTATATAAAAATGGCGTATAGAGAATTCTATAAAATGATGTGGAGGGAAAATATTTGATGAAAGTTTATTGTATTTTAAACTGACAATTTATAAAGTGTCATTATGTAAACATTGATGTACATGTAGTAGGACTTTTTCAATAATATAAATGACACTGTAACTTAACTATTTGTTGGATAAAGTCATTTTTTTGTTACTTTTGTACAAATAGTCATTTAAAAACTTGAAGCTAAAGTCAAATAAAAGCTTAAGGAAAAAAAAAGTTAATAAACTAAAATCAAATAAAATATTTTAAAAAGGGGAAAAAATAAAAAGAATAAAAAGATTTTAATAAAGCATGCCTAGATAATAAGGTGTGTTTAGACGCACATTAAGTGGTCAACTGCAAAGTTAAACACTTAATTCGCATTTACTGTCAAGGCAATATGTTTTGTTGAAATTTAATTCATGAAAGAATATTGCATTTTAGCAGTTGACCTTTTAATTCGCTTATACTGTTAAGACATATTTTGTTGGAATTTAATTCATAAAAGAACACAGCATTTAATTCCTTAAAAAAAATAAAAATTAATGGACTATGAAGCTATTCATAAAAGAAAAGAATTTACAAACTATAAAGCTTATACAGTGAATAGTACACCGATAAATTTTAAATTTTGTGTTTGGGTTTCATTATCTCTCTTAATAAGGAGATTATAATGAAATGAGTAATTGAGTTTCGTGAAATATATGAATAATAAGTAGATAGTATATTAGTAATTATGAAAATGTGATTAAATTATAAAGGTTGACTTTGATTGAAAAATATAACTAATTTATAACTGTTGTTGTT
Organism: Fraxinus sp. D2006-0159; assembly: GCA_903798375.1. Taxonomy (NCBI): domain Eukaryota; kingdom Viridiplantae; phylum Streptophyta; class Magnoliopsida; order Lamiales; family Oleaceae; genus Fraxinus; species Fraxinus sp. D2006-0159. The sequence continues at coordinate 9,671 of CAIGRQ010094096.1, forward strand.
GACCTCAAAAAACGAACTCAAAAGATATCGGGTCCATTCGTGCATACGCAAATTATAAAGGATGACTTTGATTGACGTGAATCTACGGTCGAGATCGCTCCAAGGATTGAACGTGGAAGGGGCTCAACGACACGAGACGTTACCGTCCGGGTTTTCGACGAGATAAAAGGAACAAGATTGAAAAATGATCAATGAGGAAATTGTAGAGAGCAAAATATATTGCTTTTTTGCATTTAAAGTTACATTAGTCCTTACATAATACATGGATGAGGTATTTATAGTAGTACAAATGAAATGGTGACTTTTGGATCAAATTACACCTGGCCTCATCTTCTCGGCCGACCGTCAATTCATAGCCATCACATTGACTTTCCTATCTACTCAAAGCATTAAATGTTTTTACATTGACAAGACAATAAACAATTACACTTTTCTCAAAGGTCACATCAATCATTCGTAGCAAGATCTTCATCATGAGCAGATCTGTGCACGTGGGTCGTCGCCAACTGAAGAGCTTTAGATCCATGAGTGCCTCGGAAGTACTAGGGCCTCGGCTGATACAATGGCCTGGAATAATGGGCCTTGGAATAGTTCTGGGCCTCGGTTGGCACATAGAAAAGGCCAGTTGGGCTGGTCCCACTGCTTGCTATGATGCCACGTTGTAGCTCCTAATTATGAGTTATAACAATAGTCCCCCAAATCTATGTGTGATTATTTATGTCATGCGTGGACTTTTGATAATGAAGTTAAAAACGTTTTTGAAATTTTGAAGTTAATGGGGGGTAACATTCTTGTTTCCCAAGTCCAGGCATAGATATTCATATTTTGCGTGAAATTTATTAAGTGATTAGAGCCTTGCTTACTTTGCAACAGAAGTTTTTGTAGCATATTGTCATTGAACTGTTGAGGCTCATGTCGATGGACAGTAAAATTTAATGTTGAAGCTGAGGCGAGCCAACAACGGGACTTGCTGAGGCCAACATGCCCTTTTGAAGCAGAGATGAGTTCATAATTGAACTGGCTGAGGCTGGAAGCATTTTACAAGGTGAGACTCACTTGGAGCAAAGGCTCTATACGAGTTTATACAATGTCGAGGCTATAAGGCTCAATTCCGAAACTGAATTGTAAATAAATTATTGTGGATATTGGTGTACGTGATTTGACGGTTTCGCTTGTTTCAAAGACGGGGCAGTTGCATAGAAACAACTTCCAATACACGCACGGTCGTTTGCATTAAATGCGTAATAATGGCCAATAATTAGCATGGGTGATTTGTGGGAAGCAGTTACGCGTCGAGGCTCATGTTGTGAATCACACGTATTGATCTGAGGCGTTGATAAGAAAAATCGTTTGCATTCTACGGTTCGGATTGCTTGCAAATCTGGACGCCTCTGATTTACTGGGCCTCGATCCAATGGCTAGGATTCAATCTCTCCCTTGTATAAAAGCCAAACTCTTATCATTTTAACACTTTACCTTTGCAAAATATTCGCTCAAACTCTTCCAAGTGTTCTTGCTTTCAGAAACTTTTCCGGCAACCAGTCTCCGGCGAGTCTCTTGAGTCATCATTCATTTAGGTATTTCCTTGTAAAGAGGATTTTTCGAACCTTTCTTAAAGTTTTCTGCATTTTTCATCTTTTTCTACATATTAGCATGTATGTCGGTCAACGACAATCACAGTAACTAGGTTAGGAGAGGAGTCCATTTCTAGAAGGTCTAATGAGTGGTATAGCATAAGTGAAGAACCCATAGATTACAAGGTGGGTTAGGGGGCTTCAAATATCCCATCTTGCATAACCTCTTCAAAACTAGCTGAACTTAGGGGAACGTATTGCATTCCCCATAATATAGAACTCATAGTCCCCCGAGGCCCACGAACGAGCCTGTTTTTCGAGGCTTAGTTGCGTAGCTTTTAGTGAGTACCTGCTCAAGGTAGGTGCGCATCTGCCTTTGCACTCTTTTTTTAGGGCTGTACTGAGGACATTCATGTTATCGCCCACCCAGGTTCTACCAAATGGGTGGAGCCAATTAGTTGGGGCCTACTTCCTCTGGAAGGAGGCCTCCTTAGGGAAGGACATGCCTCTACATGTCTTCCAAACCATTTTTCATGCTAGGATCGTCGGGAAGGACGATTCGAAGGGGTGATAATACATCACCCCTTGGGGGGCTCATGCTTCCTTTGTAGTTGAGCTCCCCACCTGGAAGGAGTTGTGATTCTGGGTCAAGGACAAATGACAGATGGTTGAGGGAGATGTTGTCCCAACCTATACTGTGCCGACTCAGTACTACGAAGCATGTGAGTGCCTTGTCATTCAATTTTTATTTTCAATTGATGTTGAACTAATTGAACTAACTTCTTTGTTTGTTCATTTACAGATTCCAGTACCAGATACGAACTCCACGAGGCTGAGTGAGACGTGATCGAGGACATTTACAAGCGTCCTCTGAAGCTCAGAAGCTTTACCCACCTCCTCGAACGAAGTAGTTACTTTGAAGATTTGGGATTAATGGCCTCCAAGGGTAAGAAGCTTCTTTACTTGTGAATTTAATCTTCATTTTTACAGCTTCTAATTGTTTATCTTCAACAATTACAGATAAGTTTGCTGATACGAGTGTATTTTACACGTCTATATAGATTATTAAACTCGGATATTGGCCGTTTTATGCATGAAACATAGCTTAATTG
>CAIGRQ010094120.1:0-11728 GCA_903798375.1 Fraxinus sp. D2006-0159
AGTTCGATACCCAATTATAGTGTTATTTTTGTCAAATTTCCAATAACACAAACGATCTCTTGAAGCTCATTAATATTCAATTTTGGGCCTGTACGAACCCCTTAGCCTGAAAGGCCCCTGAACTACTCACTATCCACGCATCTTCACAGTCGAGAAATAACGGCGGCGAGTGGTGGTGCAGCGGCTGTGATTCCATGTGGTCGGTTTTAAGGTCTCGAGCTCTCTCCGCTGTTCATCAATGGAAAAGTTTAAGTTCCTCAAATTTCACTCGATCTTTCTGTTCGTCCAATATTGATAACATCGAAAGAAATCGAGAGATGTTAAGCTTGAATGAGGTTGAGAAAATCCTGGCCGACGTGAGAGCAGACGACGTTAAAGTAATTCCAGTCCCCAAACACGTTGATTTCGCTGAATACGTGGTTATCGCCACTGGTCGGTCTGCCTGGCACGTGCGTAATATAGCCCAAGCCCTAATTTACAAGGCAGGTCTGTCCATCCCTTCATTTGTGTATGTATGTCTGTGGTGAAGTTTATATAATAATGAATGTATTATGTATATAGCATTCCAATGTTTTACAAATATTACCGAATTGGATTAAAAGATTAAATTTTTCATAATGATTTAAATGTTAAAAGTGATTCGATGTTGAATTTTAGTGAGAAATTGNTTATATAATAATGAATGTATTATGTATATAGCATTCCAATGTTTTACAAATATTACCGAATTGGATTAAAAGATTAAATTTTTCATAATGATTTAAATGTTAAAAGTGATTCGATGTTGAATTTTAGTGAGAAATTGCACGAATAGCTGAACTTTTAGTTATACACAGGTTTCAAGTGAAGAGAGCTCTCATTCTCTTTATCAAGCACTGATATAGTGAGAAATGGTCTTATATTTCATAAAAAGGTCTAATTTTGATTATATTTAATGTTTCGTGGTGGCTGAAGACTCGAAGTAGTTTCATGGAAAATTCCAAAAATACGAAATATTGGTAACATGCCCGGTTTCATGATTTCATATATGAACTCTCGCCCACGAAAAAGTTTGCGCAAACATTCATTTAATAAGAGTTTTTCATAAAGGTTGATTTTATTGAGAAATGCGGTACACTATTTAACAGGATTATCTTCTTTATGCTACGCTAAAAGAATGCCATTTCTATCATGAAAAATTATTTATTACTTAATGAGTTGAAACCATGTGTACGGTGAGTGTTCTTTTAGTTATTTTATTCTATACACATGCAATTTTAGTAATTTATGACTATGTAAGAGAGACCAACATTAATGGATTGTTAGTAGGGAGAGTAATGGATGCTAAAGTTTTGGCCTCTGAATCCAAATGGTACTGGTCTCCGATTTTGAACGTGGGAAAGTTACTTGTTAGACAGTGAAATGTTCTAAGAAGTACTAAAAGGTTTATCCTCCAGATACGGGAACGTTCTAGTGTGTATATATGCAGATCACATACATCCATGGGCTCATACATTGCTCTCATGATTGTATTCAATGAGATATTTGGTGAATTATACAGTTATTTACACTAATTATAGCCTTTTTTCTGTAATTATCTAGATCATATTTGTAAGTTGTAAATGTTGAGTTCTGATGAATTGTGACTTTAGCATATTTATTGATTTTGGCTTTGAAATATAAGGGTTGGTTCTTGACTTTATATTGATGGCACTGAACAGGTTAAGCAAAAGCAGAGAGGAGCGAAGAGAATGTTGTTACCAAGTGTGGAAGGGCAAGAGGGGGGGAAGTGGATTGTCATCGACTCTGGTATCCAGTTTTTTCATTTTCCTTTTTGCTCTTTTCTCAATTTAATCATATATATATATATATATTTTTTTTTTGACTTAATGTTTATTGACCAAAACTTTCATGAGCAGCTCATTGCTCAGTAATTAAACTTTTATTGAAAATAATACAGATAAAAGTAAGGTATTGAAGAGTGATGTAAGAGGAAACTGAGGGTTTGGATTTGTAGGTTGTGTTATCAAAGCAACTCATTGACGTTTACAGACTAAGTTTTGGTTCCAGGCACATTAAGTCATCCTCTGCTTTTGGAGTCTTTTCTAGCACGTTTCAATATCGTTAACAAATGAGAGTAACTTGAAAATTTATGAATTAGTATGTTTGCAACAATGTGGTGTTAGTTGACAACTTGTTCTTATAGGTGCATTAGTCATTCATGCTCTCGATGAGAAAGTGAGAGCTTATTACAACTTGGAGAAGCTTTGGTCGACTGGAACATCCAATGAGGAACACGCCCAGGTGAACCCCTTTGCTACTTTTCTATGTTGCATGGTATTCCAGAATCCAAACTTTGACATAATGATGTGTGAAAAGTAATTCAATATTCAGAGCAAGTTTGGTAAGCTAAAAATGTTCAGTTTTATAAGTATACAAGTAAGTTTTAAAATAAAAATAGTTTTATTGGAGAAAGTTGGATATATGTAAGTTAAATGTTTCGACAGCAAGGTAAGAGTTTCATAATAAGTAACTTTTTTACTTACAAATACAAAAATAGTAACATATCTCCACATGTTTGGCTTCTACAAACATGCTCTTGCTCTTACTGCTCGAGTGCTCAAACCCATAAAATACTATTTGTAATATGTGCAGGATTTGGACAAGGCTTTTATCAAGGTTCGTCGGAAGAATAACTCAAAGAAACCTGCACAAGCAAATGCTTAGTTTGGTCTTGCGTATGCAGAATCATCGTCCTCTGTTCCAGAATATGGCCTCAAGCTGTGAGGGCAGTTTCTGATCTTTGAAATGGTCTCGTCCTTTGTTTTTCCCGAGTATCCTTAGATATTTTGAACATTTTGTTTGTTTCTCAAGTGCTGATTTGTATGTATTTGGTTCAAGACTATCGACTAGCCTATATTTTCTTTCATTTTGGTGGATACACCTTGCATGGACATCTAATCCGCTGTCTATTTGTGTCTTTGGGATGACGTAACCATGCTTTTGAATTCTTAATGTATCATCTTGTTTCACGGAGTCGCTGTCTCTTGCCAATTTAGGATGACCATTTGACATACACACCATTTATGTTATCCCATTGGATCCATCTTTATGTTGTTTGTATTGATTAAACGTTAGAAATTGAGATTTTGTGCACAAATTGCAGAAATAATCATGTAAATATGGAGGGGGAACTTGAAATAGAACGAGAATGGACATGATGTCAAGAGACATTTTCTTAGTAAAATCTTTTTACTTATAGTATCTTGATGATTTACAAGGATGATGAAGAAAGCAAACATAGTTCGCAATTGTTGGCAATTGTCCCTAGTTGGTTCAGATAAAAATCAGATTTTTTTGAAAATTTTAATAAAAGTTGATAGAAGGTATGGTGAAAAAGTTTTGAATTTCATGAAATGTGGTTAAAGTTAATTGTTGACTTTGATTTAAATTTTAGTAAAAGAATTTAGGTGAACCAAACAGGTCTTGATGTGTTTTGAATTGCTTGTCTAAATGTCACACCGTCTTAAAATAACATATTAAATGCTATGTCGTGTCAAAATAATATTTCTATAGAGCTATAAATCTTTAAAATTTGATTAGGGAAGGCACTTCATCAAAATATGGGTCATTATATAATACATATTGGACAATGTAAGAGTAATCCCGATAATTTAATTTAACTTTTACAAACTTTAAACACTTTCACAAGCTAACTCATTCCATCAATTTTGTCTGAACTTTTGCCAACTCACCAAGACCATTTCCTTTCCCTAGTAATCCCGTCAAAGAAAAATCTACTAACGGATATCGAGTGACTTAATTAAAACAACTTAACGAATTATGGGACCATCTATGTTTATAAATAAATGTTCGGTGACTAAAGTAACACTTTTTTGAAAGTTCGATGACCAAATAGAAGTCTCCACCTACAAAACACTTCGTACATATCGCTTACACTCATAGTGAGCCTCCGGAAATTCGGATTCCCAAGCATTTTTTTGTCGACTCAGAGCAGTTCAATATATAAGAACCATTTTTTCTTCATCTTCCCGTGGCGACTCTCATTTCCTCTCGTTTTATTCAATTTTCGTTACGTTCGAGACTCAGTATGGCTTCCTCCGTCGCCGGATCGGCCGCTGTTGCCTTCAATTCCGCCGAATTTTTTGACAAGTCCTACCGGAAAATGGCTCATCTCCGTCAATTATCCTCTTCGTTTCAGCTCCCACGTTCCCTTAACTTGCATTGCAGACCACTTACCTCTTTCTCTTCCTCAGGTATTTAAGGGTTTCAAACATGCTCGTAATTGTACCATATGTATATAAAGTGTTATTTGCTCATATTTTAAAGTGTTTTTTGGCCTATAATTGGAAGATAGAAAATTTCTGCTGTATAGATTGGGGTTTATTCCAATTAATTAGCTAGTAACTAAAATCCAATGCTGGTGGAATATAAAAATACATGAAGTCTTGATATGCTTCATGTTACATCTGTAAAGACTAGTTTATTTTAGTAAAGCTTTAGTTATGAAGTACATTTTTCAGTGCTTTAAATTAGCTAGTAAATACATGTATTATTCTCATCATTATGTATTATATAGCATGCACAATTGATTATTGTCGATGAATAATACTTCATTTCGTTACATTTAAGCTTTTCAACAGTATTCGGGATTTAAAAATTCTTGTGTATTCAAATTCTCACGCATTGTTCAGTATTTATCAACTTTTTTGATGTTTATCGGTGATAATAAACCATTTTAATGCAACAAGAGATTCACTATTTTTTTTTTCCCTAAATACTTAAATCTGATCAAAAGCATCTCATGCTTCTTCATAATGGTGAAAATCCTTGAAGAAAAATATCATGAAGATACCAATAACACTCTAGATTGTATCCTAAATGTGTTATAATAATGAGTTCCATCTCTGTTATCCATGAAATTCTTCCTGTGATTTAAATTATATATTAATGCATCTAAAAGTAACTCCTACATAAGATATATTTCTAACCCTGAACTCTTTTGTTTTCCTTCATACTATACCTGGTTGATACTCTCTTATATTCTTATTCTGTGCATATAAAATACTGCAATTTTTCCTTTTTAAACTAATATGCCTTGAAATAATGCTATAAATTACTTTCAAGTCATAGATTTAACCAACTTTCATTAGTTTAATATGACACAATTTGATTTTATTGTGGCTCCTCTGCCTCTCGGTATTGCTGCTATTTTTAGTTTATTGGTATGTGCTGTGCAGGCGTAACAGCGCAGGTTGCCACCATTGAAAAAGCAAGTACTGATGCACTGCAAAAGGCAGAGGCTCCTGTTGTTATTGTTACAGGAGCCTCCCGAGGAATTGGTAAAGCAATTGCTTTGGCTATGGGGAAGGCTGGTTGTAAGGTAATTTCTGAATCTTATCAGCAATCAAGGCTTCCACCTAGTTTATACACTGTAAGGTATATATTTCACAATTGTGTACATAATTGATTCTTATTGTTTGACTTGAATGGTACCTTTTTCTCATATACCGGTGCAGTTCCTAAAGATAAGATGAATACTGTCACGTTTAATCTATGTTACCTTTTTCTCATATAGCAGTGCAGTTCTTAAAGATAAGATGAATACTGTCACTTTTAATCTATGTTCTTATGTTATATAACTATTTTGTAAAGCAACTTAAAGGGTGTCCTTATAAAAGCTTTTTGGGGTTTTGTCCATTATTGCTGTCACTGAAGACTCCTTTGACATTTTGTATTTCCCTTTAGTTTAATAATAGTGAACTTATATAATTACCATTTATACCAACATGAAATGAAAAGTTGTTGCTCCAGGCTTGAAGTTAGTCCATAGGCACATACCATCTGTTCTTCTATTCAATCTTTATTACCATGCTGTACATTTATGGTGAAGCTGTGTCCACTTCACCTTTCCTTTCACAAAAGTTGATTTTGATTTTATTGCAGGTTCTGGTGAATTATGCAAGGTCATCAAAGGAGGCAGAAGATGTCTGCAAAGAGGTAATGCAACTGATACGAATTAAACAATTAAATTATGGGTATTATATTATTATATTTATTTAGATGTACATTTCCTGCATTGCTTGCAACAATTAGTCAAATTCTGTAGTCACTTGCAGATAAATATGTCTGACATGACACAAATTTGTGATTTGAAATATATGTGAAGCTCCTACACCTGATACAACATGATACAGCATATGTGATTTGACTCTTTTGGAAACATACGTGACACTACAACACCCGATACAATTCCTAAACACTATTCTACCACTGCAATTTACTAATTAAGTAACAAGATAGGTATTCTCTTTTATCTTTTCTAGTCAAGTTTAGCTGCTATGACAAAAGATGTGTCCCCTTACATGTCTGAAGTCAAGTTTGACCAAATCTTCAGGGTAATTTTACTGGAGGTCACTAAACTTTTATCCTACCAGCAATTAGGTCACTAAACTTCAATTGCCAGCAATCGGGTCACTGAACTTCATTTTCACAGGAATTAAGTCCCATTTGCTGACCTGGCAGTTAAAACTAACAGTTGCTGATGTGGCCCTCCTCAGACTGTTCCAATACCGATTCACATCTAAGTCAGCACTAATGGTAAAATCCAAGACCCAATTGAATCCCTAAATCAGTGTTTTTTTCCAAGAAAAGGAGAAAAACACCAATTCAATTCATTCCAACCCAAATCCCTAAATCTTCATCAGATTCAATTTTTTGCTGAGTTTTATATTTCTTGAATAAAGCATGGCAAAGGCTGGTGCTGCCCTTGCTGAGGTTTATGAGAAAAGTCTCCACGAGTAGAAGACAAACTGAATAAAGGATCAAATCAGAAAGGTGTTGCTTATCCAAGAAAATCCATATTAATGCAGCCCCTTCTTCTTCTTCTTTGATGTGCCTGTAGAGCAGGGTTATAAAGGTATTGGATTTTTAATTTGGTGTTGACGTGGATAGTCCACGTGGAAGGCCACATCAACAGCCATTAGTTCTATAGTCCATATCAGCAAACTTCTATTACATTGTTTGGATTCATACAAAAGAAGTAACTTAATTGCTATTAAAATCTAAGTTCAGTGACTCACCCGATTTTCACCTACTACTACAAAAGATGTGTCCTCGTACCGTGTTGAACTCAAGTTTGACCAAATCCTCGTGTCTGACATTTAGATCGTAGTTGCATTTAATGCCCCTGCTCAATCTAAGCTACATGAATTATCTTTTGGGAAAAATAAAAGCTGAATGATGAAAGGAACAAAAGAAAGAAAAAAAAATGGGCATGCATCAATGACCTTGTCAGCATTTAACAATATGTTTGTACCAATACACACTGTTCTTTGTATTATTAAAAAATAAATAGTGATTGGGAATTGTCTACTATACTATGTCTCGCAGATTGAGGTATTTGGTGGACAGGCTATTACCTTTGGTGGGGATGTTTCAAAAGAGGCAGATGTGGACTCAATGATTAAAACTGTTAGCAATCGCTACTCCTTGATTTTTAGTTTTTATATCACACATCATGTCATTGTGTTAATCGTATGTTATTGGGACATTTGCAGGCAGTTGATGCATGGGGAACTGTTGATGTTTTGATTAACAATGCTGGTACCAAAAGTTTAACCTTGTATGGTGGCATGTCTAGTTTTCAAGTCCATTGTCTTTTAAATATTTGCAACTATTTTAGGTATTACAAGGGATGGTTTATTGATGAGAATGAAGACATCTCAGTGGCAGGAGGTTATTGATCTAAATCTTACTGGAGTGTTCTTGTGCACACAGGCGAGTTATTAAAACTCTATGAATATGAAGATATAGATAATTAAATTCTCACATTTTTGATCTAAGATCTATATTCTCTGCAGGCAGCTGCCAAACTTATGATGAAGAAGAGAAAGGTACTCCTGTGTTGTGTTCTGTCATTTCTAAAGCTAGTTAGAGCATGTTGAAGCTTAAACAGTTTACTAAATAAGTTCTAGGATACATAGTTCTTTTTATTGATCAAAATTGGAAGCAAGCACATTACTGATTTAGACAGCTATGTAAGAGTCACTTTCAAAATATTCAACGTTTTTTACCTAAAAGTAAGAAAAGTACCTTATCCAAACATATCGAAAGCATAAAGTGACTTTAAAATAACTTCTGATTAATTTTTCAGCTTAGACAAGCATGGCCTTAGAGAAACAAAGCTGCTAGCTCCCCAATTTTCCTGGCTTATAATCTGCAGTACCCACAGTTGTGTGGATTTTCGATTATACAAATTTATGGGTCCCCAGTTTATAAGCTAGCAGAATTTTTTGCCATACACGCTCTTAGTCTGGGACCCTAGGTCACAGGCCAACAGCTCATTTACATCCCTGTTCTCCATTTCTTAATCTTCATCATGGATTTGTATCATTGGTGTTCGGTAATTAATTGTTTGGAATCATGGGTGACTTCGTACCATTTCATGATAAATTTTGTGGTGGTGGTGATGGGAGGAATGTGGCTGGCAGCACTGGTGGTTTTGGGAAGAAGATGGTTTCTTTTTCTTTTTTTTTTTTCTTTGGCAAGTATGTTTCTTTCTGTTTTTTTTTATTTTAATCTTTTATTTATTTATTTTAGAGTAATGGAATAATAGTCATTTTAGTAAAAATATTGACCTTTTAACCGTCGAATAATTGGGGACCATTTACTACCCTACTTGAAAGGTTGGGGAGATCAGCCCTAATATTCCTTTTATTTAAACAATTAACATTTTTTTCCATTACAAAGTTGAACTCTTCTACATTCAAGCATCTTGGCTAATTATATATGCAGAATTCTCTGGACCCACGGTTAGAATTTATATGGAGACCTAAAAAACTGGAAAAATTTGTTTTATGTTTTTGTCTCAAGACTAATATAAATATTCAACTGATTTTGCAGGGAAGGATTATCAATATAGCATCAGTTGTAGGTCTTGTTGGCAATGTCGGACAAGCCAATTACAGTGCGGCAAAAGCTGGTGTTATCGGATTTACAAAATCAGTTGCCAAGGAATATTCAAGTAGGAATATAAATGTGAGTTTCAAAAGAAGTTGATTTCATTTTGAGATGCAACTGTTTTAGTTTGTGGAAGTTTTAAATTTAATTAAGGCTTCAATTGACAGGTAAATGCTGTTGCTCCGGGGTTCATTGCGTCTGATATGACAGCTAAGCTTGGGGCAGACATTGAGAAAAAGATTTTGGAGACTATTCCATTAGGTGAGGAATTTATCTATTTGATCATATAGAACTCAACCCACCCATCTGGCATCCCGTTTCATTGTTTGACATCCACGAAACTGCATTTCTTTTAATATCTCAGAATTGATTGGTCAATTATCTGAATGGATGTTAGTTGTGCATAGACAACTAATTTCCACATCCAAGTTACTTCATGTTACAATCTGCTTGGCTATTTTATCTGGCTTGTAAAATTCAATCTCTTTAACGTGTTAGATTGTATATCATGTTGATATTTGACTGTTATAATGAATAGACTGTTGCTCTTAATTCAGGAAGGTATGGCCAACCCGAAGAAGTTGCTGGACTCGTCGAATTCTTGGCCCTTAATCCTGCCGCCAGTTACATCACTGGACAGGTTTTTGAAACATTATAATCTCTCGTGTTCCTTTCTCGTGATGCTCAAAAGAAGCTATAATTTCCCTGAGTTCACTTTGCGAAATGACATGCTCGGTAGGAGCGGAAATTAGCTTCCTATTGTTGATGAAATGTTGGAGAAAAAAGAGGAAGGAAAAGACCTAAAACAAGTATGGGTTGTGTTATGGGTACCCATAGCATTTTCCAACAAGTATTTTTAATCTCTAGAGGATGATTGGAAGTGCTTTAATTAAAATTTAAGTAATTATAGGTTGTGTGTCGTATAGAATGTGTGGATTGGTACTGGTTGACTCCCACGAAATGTATGGATAAAAAATATGTTTGACCAACTGAAATTATAATTTAAGCTTTGCCAAACGTACACCTTTGTTCCCTCTATCACACCAAATATGAGGGAAATGAGCGTTCAACCCATGAAAGGATGGAAATTGGTATTTTCCTTTCTACCCAACTTTATATCCTACACTACTTTTAAAGATCATTCTTGTAGACTTGATTGCACTCGAACTCTCCTCACCCATTTGAACTTGTTCTAAGTGGCTAGGAATTTTTCCTTCCCCTCCTAACTGTTTGTTGTCACATGCAGGTATTTACCATTGATGGAGGTATGGTGATGTAAGAGATTTTCCTAACTAGATGCCGTCCAGACGATGGGAATGCACAACCAGCTCCGTTTATTTGTAAGCAGTTCTTGACTATGAAATAAAGTAGTCCTAGGCGAGTTTTGAGCTTCGTTAAATGATGTTTATACAAATTCTATTTGCTGCTGCATTGAATATATTCACAGTCGTAGTATCTTGGGCTATGATTTACCAAGCCTGATGGAAACGATAAACCAATGATAATTTTTCCTCTCTTGTTCTAGCTTGAGAACAATGGAAGCATAACCTTCACTTAATTGTACTTTGAGAGTATAATTTAAAAAATATAATTATATTATTTTAAAGTTTCATCATGCAATACCTAGAAATGAAAATCTGAGAGTGCCAAAAACCAAATATTAGTTAATTTAGTTCTACAGCGAGCAACCAGAATTGAATCGGAATCAGCCAGTTTGTGGTACAAAGCACCGAAAATGATTATTTATTTCTTAGAACCGGTATCAAACCGCCCGATTCTGGTCTGATCTCATTGGTGCCTGTTGGGACTTTAGAAGGCTACATTTACTTTGGATTTAATCAATAATTCCAGTAATCAAAGATGCACCAGCAGGAGAAGAAAAAACTGTCTAATTTGAACTTACCGTATTTACCAGTGCACACCGTATATGGCTTCCACTTACCGGATATGCCTTTCACGTACCATATATGAACAAATGTTGTGAAAACGGTATTGAACTCAAATAGGAAGAAATTCTCTTCCTAACACCTTATTAACCAAAGCAAATCATGATTTACACACTTGAAATCACCAGAAAGAATTTTTCCTAAATTTATAAGAGTTTTACCACTCTTATCAAATATCACTTTCTCTTCCTTTATCACTCTCGAGAACCTTACTTGGCTATCACCTATCCAGGCTATTTATAGACACAATACAAGAGTTATTTCAACTATTAACTACCACTAAACAATTAAGGCTCCAATTGGTTAATAGATTCCAACTAAATCAGTTGAAAAAATCGGTAAACTGAAGGCTTTAGTTTCAACAGATTTTCTGATTTGCTTAGGCTGTCCAATTCTTCTTCAAGAATCAATTTTCGTTACAATTTTCTCCTTGATTTTTGAAGAGAATTTTCAGACATATTGCAGCTGGACTTCAACTTCATTTCCTTTCAAAGTACAGACTCAACTTCATAGCCTTCAAACATATTTGCACCCTCTCCATCTTGCTTGCCTCCTTGCTTCAGCCACCTCTTGTTTCTTTGTGGACAAATTTTCTTAAAGTGCCATTCTTGATGACAAATTCAGCACACTCTTTTTTCCCTTCTTTCTTGCACACTCGGCACTTCTCCATTCCTCTTGGCAAGGTTTTCATTCAACTCTAAATTCAATTCCTTTGAGTAGGCTGCTGCAGCAACTTCTTTAAGGGTCAAGGATTCTTTGTTATATTTGATGATATCCCTTGAATGATCAAGGCTGGTGGCAAAGAATTTAACAAGAAAATG
>CAIGRQ010094144.1:0-11552 GCA_903798375.1 Fraxinus sp. D2006-0159
GCCAATCAAACGGAGCCTTAGTTCTTTAGACTGTCGGGGAATCCATAAACCCCCATCAGCCTTCCTTGGTGGAGCCTGATAATCCACTAAGGCTGTGCTGATGTTTGCTTAAAAAGAAAAAATGCCGCTAGGGTGGGGATATAGTTCTTACAGCTTTTGCTAGCTAAACTTGAATAAGTGCTTAAACAGCTTTGGCTGCATACTCACCAACAAAACGCAGCAAAGATAAGAGAAAACACAGACATATATAATCAAATTACTTGGCCTGTCGGAAGATTAATTTTGTCACGGTTGTTTTCCTAATTAACACATTGCCTTCCCCAAGTACTTCAAATTTTTATACTTATGAAATAGTATTCGATCAAACACCTCAATACAAATTCTTTAAGACCTTCGGATGCTTCTATTACCTCGTCTCAGACCTTATAATGTGTGGATTTTCATTCTATAAAATGTGTTTTTATTGCTTAGCACATAAAGGGTATAGTGACTTCATCCTTCGGTAGAAAATATATTGCTAAAAGTGTCAGTTTTGATGAGTCTCTTCCTTCCATTCTCTTTTGGTTTTTCATCATAGTTAGTTTTTCAGGTTCACTCTTCATCACATGATCAGTCACTCAACTAAATCCCACTCGAATTGTATATCAAAATATAGTGGGGTGTTACATGATCACGCACACGCATATTCAATAATAGCTAGAGTCGATAACTAATTTTGGATAGTTGAGGGACGATGCTTCAAATTAGTGCTCTCTTTTTCCTCGTTGAACATTTACATATCCATAGGAATACTATGTCTTTGGGTTTCTGCAAAGGAACTGCTTCTAATAACTGACTCAACCCATACCTAAAAGTCAACATGTGTCAAAATGTTTGTTAATAAGGAAAAAGACGTTCAACGAAGACAGGGAAAACCTCGATGTTTATCAGTGTATAACCTTGGATATATAAAGTTTCCATCTCTTTATAAAGAAGATAAAGGGGTTGTGTCACAAGTCTTTTGATAAATTAAGTTAAGTAGATTTTGACAAAATTTAGAGCTTGTTTGGTAAAGCTCAAAATTGAATTAAAATTGAAAATATGATCAAAATTTAGAGCTTGTTTGGTAAAGCTCAAAATTGAATTAAAATTGAAAATATGACCGTTATTGGGTCACACTCGTCTAATAAAAGTCAACAATAACGGCTAATTTTTCAAGTTTAATCCGATTTTAATCTCTACCGAACACAACCTTAATCAAATATGTGAATTAAGGTTTTACTAGTTAAAAAATTGATAAAATTTTATGAAACAAGGGCAAAGAAAATTGATAAAAGCCATGTAGTGATTTTCTTATGATCTGTTCATATAGTACCTAACTCGGCTAAGTATATAGATCAAGATCGGCAAGAAAATCACTGACTCAACCTTGACAGAATATGGATGTACATATGAAAGGATGGGCCAGTTTCATTTTTCAAAATCGTGATAGACTAAGCAGCCACGAAAAGATTTAGTAGTAGATTGATAGATCACTTCAAAACGACATATACATCACACCTAGTAGATGAAGTAAAACTTCTGGGTTTCCACCAAACTAGTCTTTGATGTCCATGAATCCATCAATTTTGTGTGACTGGAAAGCATGATCTGAATTGTCAGGTGGAGGGTTTACTGGATCGTGGCCTGGATTGGCTCTAGGGGTACCATAGTCTTGAGTAATGCTCTCCATCTTGAGGCTGTTTTTCTTGTCTCCTTGAAAATCTTGTTCTTCGCCTATTTTCATGCCCTTTAAAATTCAGAAGATTTAGAATTTTTAGTAGAAATAGGATTCTATAATGTAATCCAGTTGTTTTGTGAATGCACAAGGAAGTAAATACAGCTACATAAAAAAGAAAAATAAAATTGAGAGATAACCTGAGATAATTTGTTGCCGGCTAGTTCTTTTTCATTACTTGGAATTAAACTTCGTCCTGAACCTGGAAAACTCGAAAAGAAAAAGGGAAAATACAGAATTTAATAACTCTGTGATTAAACAGCATATAGTTCATATGAAGGGGGAGGAACAAAAATGAAAAGAGAGAAATTCTTCATGAAATAAATATGTTGAACTCACTTGATATTGGAAATGCATTAATCGAAAGAAAATGAGTGTACGCTATAAGAAACATGAAAAGTGTATGATAAATCTTCATCGTTGCCTTAAATTATGGATCGATTCCAATATAAACAAAATGTTGGTGGTGATTATATAGAGATAAAAAGAGAGTATTAATTGAGAATAAAATCATTTTTGAAGTCAACCGTCTTTATTTCAAATATTAATGACAAATTGACTGAATAATACTAGTTGTATTTATTCCAATACGGTTGGATAGAGATTATGTCTAGACCTCTCGAAAATTAATGCCTATTGTTTACTTTTCATTAAAAAGGTAATTATATTATTACCGTACAGATTTTTTTATTTTTTTATTTTTTTTAATACCACTTTTACGGTGTGTTTGGGCCACATTAGTTTGGAAGAATGTATTCTGGAATAGTAGATTGATAAAAAATGTGTTGTTGAAAAAGAAGAAAAAGTTATTGATGTAATGGAAAATATTATTTTACTGAAAAATGTGTTTAAAGATGAGTAGAAGAATGAAAATGAAAATTTTAATGTGTACCAAACAGGGGCTTAATTGTTAAGGTTTCAATATTTGTTCATTGTCTCGCCCATATTTTAACATTTTTTATATTGTATTTTTATCTTCAAACTTCCATTAGCATGTAATTCAGGACGACATTTTCCTTCTAAAAAGTCGATCAGGATGACATATAAAATTATTTTTCTCCTCATATTTTTAAATAATAAAAATAGAAAAGTGCAATAGAATGTTATGACAGATATTGTTATCTTGGATGTGCTAATGAATGAGAGATTAATGATAAGAATACAAAAAAAGTGACCATAAATGTGACAATGAGAATGATTAGGACCTTTAGCATAATTAAACAGTATTATCAATATAACCACTCTTACTAAAATTGCCAATTTTCATATGATTTGCCTAAAGAAACACATCCCATCAATTGTATGAACTCGAACACGTCAATGACTTATTCAGTCAAAATATCTAGTTCACCTAACAACTAATCAGTTAGAAATTCAAATAGAAATAAATAATAAAATATACTCTGTTTTTTTCAAACTAAGCTGCATTATAAGTTTAGTCCATGTTTGGCGGGGAATAAAATCGAATTTTTAGTAGTTAAAATTAATTATTGACTTTGACTTGAATTAAAATCTTTATTTTAATTTTAACCAAATTGGAGCTTAACATTAATGTTGCTTAACCACCAAGTCTGGATAAATGTCCTAAAGTTGTTGTTTCCTCAACTATCCAACCATTACATTTTTAACACGTCGACACATCATATTTTTCATAGCAAACGGGAAGATGTCAACAAATTTTTTGACATTTCAACACATGATACCTAAGGTCCCGCTCTTATGAGGGGCCCCCAAAAAAATTATTATATATAGTTCATAAAAAATTACAACAAAATAAAGTCCATATACAATCAACCAAGCCAATTTAGTTGTCCAATTAGCAAATATACTAATCTTTAATTAAAATGTAAATGTTCAGTCTTTATTTGTAGAAGTATTCAAAGTTTAATTAGGTAAATATTTTAGTAAGTACAATAAAAGTAGAAGAGCCATTTTTTCTTGAGGAAGAACTGTTTTGTGAATTACTATATATTTTTAAAATATTTGAACTTGATATTGGTAATTTAGGAGGTCAAGATACGTCGAAAAAGTCAAGTTGAAAGTGAAACAATAAGATTTCAAGTGACATAAATAAAAGTTGATTTAGAACACTTATAGAAACATGCGATGACATTAAGATATTTAGAGATATTAAAGTTTTATCTTTTGAAATTATGAATTTTGAGTTCTTGTTTACATTGGTTATATGGTACAATATATACCAATTATTAATAGAGTAAGCAAAATGTTGTAAAATGAGGACATGCATATTGATGTTACTATTAGTCATTTGAAAACACTTTTTTTATTTTTGAAATATATTGAGAAATTGGATTTGAATATGACAAGATTACTGCTAAAGAAATTGTTGTTCCAATGGAAGTTGAACATACGTTTCATGAAAAAGCATATTATTTATAGAAAGAAGCATTTTAATGAAAATTTCAATGATGAAATAACAAATTCAGCTGCAAAGTCTTTTAGAGTTGATTATTTCCTATATATGTTGATCAAGATTTTTCTTCAGTTGAGTTAAAAGTTTAAACAATTGCAAAAAAATATAAAAATATTTTTGGACTTTTGTTTGATTATAATAAAATTGAAGATTGGAGATGATAATTCTTTGAAAGTGTTAGTATGATAAGTTTGAATTTTTGAAGTACAACAAAAATTCTGATATTACGGACAAGAGTTATATTTTGAGCTTAAACTTGAGAAATTGTTTGCTAGAAGAGACCAAAAAGACAATTGAAGTACTAGACTATATTAAAATGATAAGTCGTTGTTTTTCGAATGTGTGAATTGCTTGTCGAATATTATTGAGAAAATCTAATATACAAGAATTTAACTATGATTCATTTCAAAATAAAAAACAAAGTTTGAAATTTTAAAAATTAGATATTATTAAATTTTCACCATCACCACCGCTTGCAACCTACAATGCGCTATCGCCTTCACCACCTACAATGCACCACCATCACCACCGCTTGCAACACAAACTAACCAATGCCACAAACACCACCAACTATATACCTCAATCGAAAACCACCGGAACCCACCTCCACCTCCACCTCCATGTCACAACCCTGGTGAAACGAGATTGAAACAATCGAATACCAAAGCTATAGGTTGTTCTCATTTTGCTGATCCCCAAAAATGAGCTATTTAGCAACCCAACAATATGTTTTGTCCTTGATCTCGTCGGAATACTACTCGCCATCACTACCACTTCACCAGCTGCGCCCATTGGAATCTCACACACATCGAAAACAAGATTGGGATCTCACACAACCACAACCACAACCAACCAACCAAACACCACAACCAACACCACAAATACAACCATCTATGACCAGAGAAAAAATGGAGGAAAGGCCCCCCGATCTACAGTGCTAATGAGGAAACGACAACCGACGCCTCACTGCGTACAGTACTACGCGCTGCGACGTCCCTTGGTCCACAACCAATCTACGTGTTGCTGTTGGGTTATCGACATCTTCAGCAGCACTAATCATCTTGTGTGACTCTCATCGTCAGTGAGAGGTTAGAGAGAGGAGAGAATAGAGAATAGAGACGTAGGAGGTTGAGAAAGAGAGATAATTAGGGTTTGGGATTAAAATTTTGCATGGCGGATTAATTAATTTTTGAATTGTTATATTTTGTAAAAATATTTGTTTTATATATATTAATTAATTAAAAAAAGTCTGATTTTTGAATTAGTAAACATGATCTATGATTTATGAATTGAGAACTCCAAATCTCTTGATCCCTATAATTTCCAGAATATTATTTGACTATACCGATTATAATAGCATATGTAGAGAATAGCTTCTTAAAGTGAAGTCGGTGAAATTCTACATTTGATTAACAATGTCGTAAGAAAGGTTGGAAGAATTGATCATGATGTCTATTGAAAAAGTTTTAAAAGATTAATTGTAATAGTATGATTGTTGAGTTTCAATATGTGTGTGTGTGTGTGTGTTTGTGGTGGGGGGGGCGGGGGGGGCGCTCTATATTTGAAGTTGGCATAATGTCCCTAAAATCTGAGGACTGGTCCCAAGTGGATCGACCCTCTACACTTCAGCTGGTTCTGGCCCAGTCCATTGACAATAATAGCATTTAGGCCCAGCATGCCTTGTTTTAGAACTCCAGTCGTCATGTTCAAAACAAATTATCAAAGCTGGAGGATAATGACACTGAAGAAACAAATTGCACTTCTTTAACTATGCTGCAATCTCCTTGTCTTTACAAGATATACCTTAATAGGCAAAACAAAAATTTGAATATATACGATTATAATATTCATAAGTTAAAATATCAAAATGTGAAAGCATACAGCATCCATACAATATTCACAAGTCATCATAATCATAATCATCGTCGTAATTATGTACTTCATTCTCATCGTAGTTTTCCTGATTGTATGCTTCTGTAAGAGTCTCCTTTTCTCCGTAATTGTCCTCATGTTCGAGATCTCTTTCTCTATGTTGTGCGGGCTTGTCATCGTTATAAGAGTCCGGATCGGTTCGTAATTTCTTGGGGTCCTTGGAAATTCCCTGTTGGTATGAACAGGAGGAAACAAAACACGTTTACAGACAGGATTTTGGAGGTTAAAAATGTACTTTTAGTACACATGCAAGAATTCATTTATGAATGCATGCATGATTATAGGTCTATGGTGCACTGAAATTGCTCGTACCACGATACACACAAACACATGTATGGACGTGAGTAACTTAAATTCCTCATTCATACATATTTTGAGAACATAAATGAAAGAGTAAAAATGAAGTCATTTACTTTCTTTCTTAAAAGGAGCCATGTTATAGATTTCAAGTTTGTTTATTTATAAATTAAACAACTTGAACAGGAGGTTACACAATTAAAAGAGAGAGAGTTTATTTATAGCCTTAACATGAACATTATGTAACAGTAACTTGGGGAAACTAGGGAGATTCAGCGAATAATGTTCTTAGGATTGAAAAGGAAGAACTGAATGTATAAGATAAATTACAAAGTATAAAATATCTACCTAGAAAGCTCCGGGAAATAGGTTACTTAATCTTGAAATGTCTCCATTGAATAGTCTAAGAATTAATACGTACTTTAAAGGTTGGTGGTTTTCGTCAGTAGCTAGAGCAGATGACATAAATTAGGAAACTGCAGTAACTCGAAAACCATTACTCCAAACAGTTCAAAATTTTATGCCCCCTTTGAGAACATTTTCAAAATTTGCTTTTCCTTTTCTTTTTCTTAGTCCCTTCAGTGTCTCTTTCTAGTCCAATAACTCCACGTTTTGTTCCGAACTTCTTAAGAGAGCTTATGGGTGCATCGGATCAGCAATATAAGCCCCCTTGTGATGTAAATGGTAGTGCAAAGCTGGCTTCAACCTTCTATAAACTTGAGTCTCTTGCGCATTGGTATGAAATGGTTATGTAATTTCATTTTGTAGGGAGTCAAAGTCAATATAGGTGGTATTGCCCAAAACCAAGCATCTATCAACACATTAAAATGACTATATATCTTTGAGCACATATTTCCAATTTCTAGCCAAACTGCCTAAATTTGGAAGCAAATACACGCAACAGAAGAAAATCCATCATGGTGCTCCAAGAAGTTCATATAACATAATAGCAATATGAGCCCAAGCACAACAGCAACAGAAAAAAAGCAGTTAAAATGTTGAGAATATTTGGGCCTGCATTCCTGTTCATAAACCCACTACTATTAAGAACTGTAACCAACTCAATTCTATCAGTTATTGTCACGTGTATTGTGAAATGTGAATAATAAATGTAGCACCAGAATTGGCCAAAAAAGAAAGGAAAGAACAACTTACAGATTCATCAAAAAGTTTGTCCAGTACATCGTAGTTGATTTTAGAACTCAGCCTCTGCATCAAAATCATTTTAATCTATTTATCAACGAAAGGTGCAAAAGTATAGATAAAATGGATGACACATATAATTTGTCTTGAGTATATTACTATCATAAAGATGAATCTCAAACAATGGGGAACATCATGTGGTTCAATATATGGCTTTTCTTTTTCTTTTCATATATATATATATATATATTATTTTTAATTTTTTTTTTCCTGGTGAATTTCAATAGTTCACGACATGCAAGGGACCGAGAGAGGAAGAATGGTTTCTTCATACGATTTCACCCTTCAACTATATACAGGTTTTCTAATGGTTCTGTGTTATACTAGAGTTCATTGACGGCTTTACAAATAAGTGAAATGTAATTCAAATCTTCCTTTTCTATGTGCTTCATATGAACTTACCATACCATAGACAAAGTTAAAGTCCTTTCATATTAATAAGTCTATTTCAATACAAACATAATGCCTAAACCATTTATTGAATGAACTGTTTTCCGCTGCAATTATTACCTTTTTAGTTAGCATTTGTCTAGTGGCTTCTGCAGCAGTTTGAGCAGGAACTGAATTTTTTAATTCCGCAGCTCGCTTCTGTTGCCTTTCCTGTAGGCCATTGTCCGTCCAACAATACATAAGAATACAAGCTCAGAGGTTCTAGAGAAACCCACTACTAGTGAAATTATTTGCACAACTCTCTTAAACATTTATCAGAACAGGTTAATGGGCAGGAATCAGAGAGAGAAAGAGAACACAGAGCTAGTTAGTTTGACCTAATCCATATATAGCGTACATATATTTAAGCTATTATCAAATATTAAATACCACTTATCTTTAGAACACTAGGGATGCTAAACCAAATTCTTTAAGAAATTATGTTTTTCAAATCGTCAAAAGAGGTTCCCTGACAAATTTGAGAGATATATTATAAAAGATATCTGGAAGAGCTACAAATAAGAGCTGCTTTCTTTAAGAAGTCTATTAGAATTAGATACAGAAAAATAATTTGGACTTCCATATTTTAGCTTCCCAACTGAATAGCTGCTCGACAACAGTTAAAGATTTAACAAGCAAGATTATATATTCATAAAAAGGAAATATATAATTTGAATGACTCCCACAAGGTCTTGTTGAGATAAAAGGATTAATGTTCAAAGGGTCAAGTTGCAAGCACCAGGTCTTTAGTTATTAAACCCCACCCTCTTCCCTCACCTCCAGGGGCATACCAATTTTCTAAACAGATATTACATCATCGCTCCATGGCCAAAGCATATAGAATCAATCAAACTTCTAAGAAAATACTTGCAACAGTTAAAAAATTTACGCAAATTTTCCAAAATAATAATCAGAATGGAATGATGTAATTTGATGAAATAATTGGAGAATCAACAAATGTTATGGTCAGGATACCACCCTCTTTGACTTCGCCACAGCTGCCGCAGCAGCAGCTGCAAGCTTCTGTGCATCCTCTGGGCAGTTCTGGAAATTGGCCTCATAAGCTTTCTTTGCAGCTAATGCCGCTGCTTCTTTTAAAGCCTGTTCCTGAGAAATATGAAAGCAGAAATCATAATATCAACAATAAAAACAATGACATCATAACTGAATGTAGTATGTTGTGTATAACATGAATCAAATAGAAACTTTCAGAATACCTGAAGATATTCTTTGTTCATTTCCTCCCAAATAATCTTCTTGTAGCGCTTCTCCTCCTCACTGTGAAGGTAGCCATCAACCTGACAACATTGTTGTTTCAGTTTAACAGTCATAACGAAGTCAACGAATAAAAAAAATCGTTTAACTACGATATGCTTGGAAAATATGAAAATAGAATAGAAACATATCGGCAATGAAGAAAATTCAGATCACACATTTTCAAAACCAATAATTGGAGATGCAGCTACAGAAACAAAAACGATGACTAAAAATAAAAGAGTATCGTCCAAATGGAACTGACTTGAAAATTAGAGTAACCATATTGGTGGAAAGACAAAAAATTTACAGTGTGCAAAACAAATACATTATAATAAAGCTCGAGCCAAGAGCCAATGCAGCATAACTTTTTGGCTTGTTTTGTTGTCTTGTCATCAGTAACCTTACTTTATCCTCCCTCCCCCACCCAGCCAAAAGCTTATATAAATAAGGGAAAAAAATAGAGTGGAGAAAGGAAAAAAGAAAAAGGAACAGGAGAAAAGAAGATAAAAGAATGTTTCCACTATCACATATGAGAAGCCTTGGGTATCATAATAACATAGAGATGATGAGCCATTTCAACGAGGAAATAATAAACCACGACAATCATGCCTTTAAGATTCTGAAAATAAATTAAGTAATATAGGATTAAAAATATTAGACATAATCTAATAGCCTTCTTAATATGAATTGCTATATGAACATTACACTGGAACAATTACCAAACTTGAGAGGATTTATTGCATGGACCACAAAGGTAACCGTATATTAACGAAATCCAAGACATTTATTTGATGAAATATAAGCATTAGAATTCACAAGCATTTACTATTATTTCCTTCAAGCTGATACTATCAAGAACAAAGAAAGGAGAAATAGTCAAGTGACAACACCTGACATGCAATGATATTCCATTCAAAGTAAGCATGGAAAAGTTACAAACCTCAAAATCATCAATGTCAGATAAGCTATCCGATTCTTCAGCCGCTGTATCAACTCCGTCTATTTTCTCATTAGCAGAATCGTCCATTTCATGGTGTGCAGCAGCACCTGGAATAATAAAGTAAAGTGAAAATCTCCCAAAACTAAATACAGACGAGGAATTAAAAATCTGTCCCCTAAGAAAAAATTACATTGTAGGATACCTGTTGATTCAGACTGCACAGATTGCTGATTTTCATCTTCACTTGTACGCTTGATGTAGCCTTCTTTGTTAAACTAATGGGTTACAAAAGATTAAAAACAAATTAATTTAAGACTAAAAGGTATCTAATCCTTGGCAGCAAAGAAGACCGAAAGTGAAAAAATCAACAGTGCAAAAGGAAGTTAGAAAAGAGATTTATAATTTGGCGGGTTCTGAATACAAAAAATGAATCAATGAGGTCAGTTTTCTTCTAAAAAAGAGATGCTAAAATCTTAATACAACAAAATAACATGCCATTAGCATAATTGGATCGAAATTATGTGGTCGAAAAGATATAAACATAAAAAACAAAATTAGAAGAACATGAGTATATTAATGCTGTAATATTAGTATGAGAAGTAAGACCTAGCTTCTCGTGCAATCCTCCATCCATCTTAAATTGAATGCACTGATTTCACTTGCCACGATTTGAAGAAACGCAAAATGGTATTATTTTATTAAGTAGCTTGAGAAGTAACAAAATATGGAAAAGTTTCATTTACAGAAGTGAAGATAATTTTGAGACATCACAGAGAGGAAAGAAAATCAAAATATTCAATTTAGGGACATCTAGAGTAAAAACTATAGAATATTCGGAAGAAAGGAAGCACAACTTTTTGCTTCACTTGCAACCTTTTCTGATAAAATAGAAAGAAAAAGAGTCAAACACCCTACATCATTTTAAAAAGTCAACATTCAGATTTTACTACTCTGCTAAATATGTTATAAATGATTAATAGTTCCAAAAATGCATGCTCAATATTCAAGTCATCCATCAAAAAATTTACGTCGTAAAAGCTTTGTCGATAACNATTCAAGTCATCCATCAAAAAATTTACGTCGTAAAAGCTTTGTCGATAACTTGACTTCTGCAACATCTTGACCATATAATATTACATCAATAAAACTAGATAATATTTTTGAAACACTGGACATGAGATATCCTGCCTGACACATGATAAACATTTCTGAGATTATTCAACTTATATCATCCCAAATTAACATACAAACACAAAAGGCAAGATCAATATTGTGATTCGCTGATTCTAGGTTATCTTCCATCA
>CAIGRQ010094157.1:0-21267 GCA_903798375.1 Fraxinus sp. D2006-0159
CTCAAGGAGATACTCAGGTTGAAGGAGTTAACTTTGATAAGACGTTTGCCCCGGTAGCTCAACTTGAATCCATTAGAATTCTTCTAACAATTGCTGGCACTTTAGGATTCAAAGTATATCAAATGGATGTCAAGAGTGCCTTCTTGAATAGAATACTTCAAGAGGAAGCTTATGTTGAACAAATAAAAGGATTAATTGATCCTAAGTTTTCACATTATGTTTATAAATTGAATAAAGGTTTATATGGTTTTAAATAAGCTCCTAGAGCTTGGTATGATAGACTAACTGCATTTTTCATGGAACATAGTTTTTTAAGAGGTAGTGCAGAGACAACTTTTTTCATTAGATATATTGAGGAAACGATCATCATAGCTCAGACTTATGTTGATGACATCATTTTTTGTTCTCCTATTGATTCTCTTGCTCATGAATTCATTGTGTGCATGAAGCAAGAATTTGAGATGAGTATGGTTAGATGATTAAATTATTTTCTTGGTTTCCAATTAAGACAAACTGATGATGGGTTGTTCATATCTCAATTGAAGTATGCAAAAGACCTTGTCAAGCGTTTTGGACTCAAGAGCAAGAAACACACTAGAAACCCAATGAGCACTAGTGTTAAGTAAGGTCATGGTCCTACATGTAAAAGTATTGATCATATACTATACGAGAGTATGATAGGTAGTTTACTTTATCTAACTGCAATTAGACCGACATAGTCTTTAGTGTTAGGATATGTACGCGATTTCAGGCTGATCCTAATGAATCCCACCTAAATGTCGTGTGACATATAATTAGATATGTCAATGGAACCATAGATTATGGAATCATGTACTCTTGGGATTCTAATATTGACATTGCTGGCTATTTCGATGGGCTAAAAATACCGACGATCAGAAAAGTACTTCTGGAGGTTGATTTATGTTGGTACTAATCTTGTAGCTTGAATGACTAAGAAACAAAATTCTATCTCATTGTCCATGACAAAGGCCTAATATATATAGCTGCAGGAAGTTACTGCACTTAACTGCTTTGGATGAAGTAGGTGCTGAGTGATTATGGAGTTGAACAAGGTACTATGACTGTATTTTGTGATAACACTAGTGCCATTAATATTTTCAAAAATCACGTTCAACGCTCTCGAACCAAAAATATTGATATACGACATTATTTTATTCGAGAGCTTGTAGAGACCCGTGTTGTAACTCTTGAACACATCTCTATATAGAATCAATTAACTGACCTATTTACCAAACCATTAGATGGTATGAGATTTGAATCTCTTAGGACGGCTATTGGTGTATGTGTACCTCGTTAAGTTGGTACTTTGGTGCATGCTCGTACTTTATCATTGTGTGACATTAATTTATGTATGCATCATATTTATTTATTTGTTTTCTAGGAAGAAAACTCGTGCATATTTTTTTTATTATGTTTATTATTTTTTTGTGTTTGACATTTTTTTTTGTGTGCTTCGTGCATTCATGCTTTAAAATAAAAATAACGAAATAATGGAAAATTGAAAAATAAAATGCTGGAAATTATTTGTATAGCATAATATATAATATACTTGAATTTGTTTGTTGTAATCAAGTATGAGTTTAATCGATGAGCTGTAACATAATTTTCATTGATGGCTTAGGTTATTATGGAGTACTTAGTATAGGTGTCTTCATGTACCACACTGTGATATTGTTAGTGGGACTTGACAGCGCGTGTGAGATTTGGGATTGCAATCACTTGTTAGTAAGGTGACTTTGAACATGAATTGACCTTATTTATTAGATCTAAACTCAAGTCTATCCCTTGTAATAAAAGTTCAATATTTTATGTTCTTCTTCGAAACCTATTTGATTCGAGCTTTTAAGCACGTAGGGTTTCTCTATTTGAGTCATTTTAGTCACTTAATGGAGAAGAGCCTACAATTAAGATGTGAAAAATAATAATGAATTTAAAATATTGAAAGATGTAAATATAAAATTTGCGCAAAGTTAGGATGAGAAAAGAAATTATACATACAAAACGAGATTTTCTTTATAGGTTCTAATATGTTTTAAATTGTTTGACTTTCATAAGTAGAGGAATACACTTATTAACAGTGATTTCTAGCATGTTCTTTCTCACAAAAATAAGGTTTGGAGTCCTACTTACAAATGATTAGTGATACTTTGCACATATGGATCACTCATACAATTGAATCCATTTTAACTTGAACTACGTATGTAGGAAGGCTTATTGTACGTTGATTATATTTGTGCATGCTAAAAACTGCATTTTTGATTTATTATATGTTAATGCTGTAAATTATTAATTATGTCAATTGTGATAAGAAAAAAGGGGGAGTAGTAGTTAGATGTTAGATATTAGGTTGACTGATATTATTTTAACTGATACTTTTGATATACTTAAAAATTTTGATTTAGAGGTAAATGATATTTCGTTTTAGCTAGATTAAGTTTTGATATTTAGTAATATTAATGTTTTTTCGGTATGTTGGTTTACACTGATATTGCATCTTAATTTAGCCGGTATGACTTATGATTAATTATTCAAATTGTGTTTGTCCATATTACTATTTCATTGGGTATTTGAGTTTTCAGTTTCAAGAAACATATTAGACAAAGGAAAAGCACATTTCAGTCAAGACAGTTAGTTAGTTTTGAGAGTACTAGTTGTCTAGTGATAAGTGCATTTTTACACACTTATTTTACTGTCAAAATGGACAATTGTTGTTTAATATATTGGAATATAACTTAATTCTATGTAATTTACATTTTGCAGGACAACATGATGAATGTAGCGAAAATAAGGAGAAACAAGCGGGGAAATGACCAACATGAAGGAAAAGCAAAGTTTAGGGACCAAGATACAAATAATCAAAAGATGAACTGGAAGAGGCAATGAAGATGCGAAGATGTCTAGGTTAAATTGAGCTAAGGAATAAAGCATTGGATAAAGAAGAAACAGGGAAAGAGGTCAAGAGTCAAGCAACCCAAGTTGGAGGACAAAAACGCAGCTTTTGGAAGTTACACAACACTATGCGGTCACATAGTGTTATCTCCCATGTGGCCGCATACACTGCTTCATGGAATTAAAATTCCAATTTTCCACGGACTATGCGATCGCATACAGATGAACTATGCGGTCACAAAGTTATGCTCGGTAGCCGAATATTCAGTTTCCTAATCTCGTTCAACTACTTACAGAAACAAGTGGGGTTTCGTCTATTTGAACCCAAATACGTCCTAGAACATGCAGTACGCGTACATACACATCTTTTCTCCCTTGGAGCTCACAAATTTCGCATGAGGTACTTCGGTTAAGTCATGAAGGAATTCGTTTGGATTTGGTGATTTTACATCATTTATTCTTGTAATTTGATCTTTATTTGCTCAATAATCCTATGTTTAGACATTCTTTTCATATTTTTATTTTGAGATGGCTTAGCATTTATTAAGTTTTTCATAGATTCAGTCATGCTTGGTCTATCGGAGAATTGAACTATTTGTTGAGCTTTAATTCCAATTATTTTATTGGTGGATTGATTATTGCTTTTATGCTAGGTGTATATGGTTGTTTTTCGAATCTTATTCCAATAAAAAAGAGTGCAACTGTGTTATAGGAAATCTAGATTCTAGTATTACAATTGAATTAAATTGATTTTTAACGCTATATCTTCCGGTTAGAGAGTTAGGTAAAACCGAGTAAAAAGAATGAATTATTGATGTGATTGGTTCAATCCAATTGAGGGAATTTCAACACTTCGCTATCTCAAAAATTGATTTTAATCCCACTCAAGCAATAAATTTTACTACACATTCAGAAAAACAATCATCCTTCGGATTCCTTAAGCATTTCAACCATCTCCCTGTGGAATCGACGCCTATCGCATTATTTTTTGGGCGTAATCATCATGTGTCTGTATTATTACTACATTGACTTTAGATTTGTAGGTTTGTCACAGAATGTCAAAGGGAGAGCTTATTAGGTTTTATTGAAATTGGAAAGTATGTGAACAAAAAAGACTGAAATTACTATGATATAAAGTCAATAAGTTACAATTTATATAAATTGAGTTGTATAGGTTCTAGGGTTTGAGTATGAATAGAGAAAAATTGCGTCTCAATTTCACTAGCTCATCGTCATGTCTTTGCTTGAGCGACAGAAACAGAAACTTCGTTGCTCGCATGTCGTCTTGTCTTCGCTCAAGCGACATCGTGTCGTTTGTCTGTCGCTAAGCCCTCGCTCAAGCGACAGTGCTATCCGATAAGTTTTAATTCACGTTTTTAAAGCTTTTTATTCGCCTCATTCAACCCTAAACCTACAATATAAATTTCAACAGGTCTCTGAACGATTGTTTCCAAGGTTGAACATTGAGAACTCATATTTCTCCATATCTTCTTCATCAAATTCATCCATAGCCTTCAACCTTCGAGTTTGATTTGTTCTTGATAAGTGAAAACACCAAATCCACTTAATCCAAATTCCAAACTGCTAACTTCCTGAACATCGTCAGAGTTCTGAAGATCAAGGAAAGATGACTGGAGTTTCAGTTGTTGTTGGAGAACGCGAAGTTCTTTGTTGATCAATGGGAGATAGACGGATTCATAAAGTCGGGAGTTGGTGCAGGATCACGTAATCCAGGAGGGCTTCAAAAATTGTAGCTGAAAGTTGGTGTAGGAGATTGCAATCCAGAAGGACTGTAGAAATTGTAGTCAGGAGATCAGAAAGTACTAGTGGTAGTCATGTTTGACGGACTATAAGTTTAAATTCGTGTATAGTGATTTTTTACTAGCAAAGTGTTCTGAGTTTTTACCAGTTGAGATTTCTCTATGATTGTTCTATGAGTTATTTACTGTTTTCATATAACGACGCTTCAACATAGGTAAATTGGATTGATCGATTATCTATCTAGAGATGATTAAAAGTGACTTGTTGCTATTTAATTATTAGTTTTTTAATTCTGCATAATCACCTATTCACCCGCCATGGAGGTGTAATTTGGGTCAAACGTCGTAATTTCAACATTGATAATATGTGATCTTCTTGAACATTTCATGATCTTTTTGAGCTGACGTTGAGTCTTTCCAATGTCACTCCCAATAATTGACACCTCAACACCATTACAACTTGATTAAATGATATTTTGGACACAAAACTTGCCAATATTTTAGATCTAATATACTCTTTCCATCCCATTTATATAGACTAACTTTCCTTATTATTTTATCCCATTTATATAATCATTTTTCATTGAGAAAGTATCAGTTTTGTTCGTTTACTAATATACCTGATGATGGTATTTTTGTGACCGAGCATTTTGTTGACTCGAGCTTTTCCAAACGCAAGGGACGCATTGATTTTTAGCAGATTTGGTGGCGAAGGTCCTCAGGATACGGAGTTATCTCGAGCACGAGGACTTCTAAGCACCCCATTTCTCAGAATTATGGACATTGGTCCTCGGGTATGAACGATCCTCGAGAATCACGTTAGCCTTCCTCGGGTGATAATGTTCTGGAAATTTACTTGGCCTATGTCAGAATGCTCCGTGATCAAGCATCATTAGTCTTCATCCAGAAAGAGTCCTAACCCTATCCAGTCACTGTTGATCATGAGTTCCAGGTCAATAAGGAGTCTTTTCGTACTGGGACTACGTGTAGGGAAGGAAACTTGTCCACAACACTATCTCTTAAAAATAAGGAGATGAGTCCTACTAGAACTAAACTACCTACCACTATAAATATTTCATTTTCATTCATTATTCAGGTACATTTTTACCTATATTTTTCAGAATACGTTCTCTCTCTAAACTGTCTTTCTGACTTAAGTATCGGAGGGGCGATGAGGAAAAACTTCGACGCCTTTGTTTCAGTTGCTGGAAGATCTCGTTTGTGCTCGTCCTCGCTCGTCAAGCTCAGGAAATCATACAAGATGGGATTACAGCAGGACTACAACATAATACTAAGTGAGTAACAGGGTTCATCCCTAACACTCCGTTCACACCAGAGGTTCTTTCCTGTCCCCTCCCGGACAGGTTCAAGTTCCCCCGCATGAAGGAGTATGATGGGACCACCGACCTTATCAACCATCTTAATGTTTACACAGATGTCATGAACCTGCAAGTTGTACCAGACCAAGTAATATGCAAGGCCTTTCCTCAAACATTGACCAACATTGCCAGGGATTGATTCGCCACATTGGAGCCTAACTCTATATCTTCATTCTCTGACCTTGCTGATAATTTCTTCGCCTTCTTTGCAAATAGTAAGCGTATCAGGAAGACAGTTGCCACCATCATGTAGCTTCGCCAGGGGCCCAATGAGACCTTACGTAACTTCATGATGAGGTTCAATAAAGAGAGGTTACAGATACCCGACCTTCATATCACAGCAGCAGTTTCGGCTCTAACATATGCAGTGAGGTATGAGGCCTTCAGAATGTCTTTATCTAAAACACCCCCGAAGTCAGTAATAGAGCTCTTAACCCAAGGTGAGAAATACATCAATACGGATAAGGCAATGAAGGGTAGCCCGAGCTCTGAGAACATACGAGCCCGGCTTGCGTTAAGATCATGCTCGGGGCAAGTAGAAGCAGGAGGGGCCACCTAGGCCATTTACTCATCTGAACACTTCTAAGTCCAACATAGTGATGAAGATCAGAGATATGAAGGAGCTAAAATGGCCTCCTAGGTTACAATCTCCTCCGGAGACTAGAGACAAGAGCAAATACTATGACTTTCAAAGGGATCATGGGCACACAACGGAAGAATGTATAATGTTATAGCGGGAGATTGAGATATTGATCAAGAGGGGATTTTTGAAGATATATGTTGGGAACGACAAGCGTCCAAGGAATGATCACAATAAGGGTAGGACCTCGGGCCCAAGAGGAGGTAGCAAGCCCACCACTGGTACGATCAATATTATAGTCGGAGGAATAGCGTCGGGAGGAGACTCAAACAGTGGTAAGACGCAATATGCTCGGCAGTATGGATCGGCTCATGAGACCACTCTTTACAACATTGAAGACATTACCTTCGATGCAAAGGACTTGAAAGGTATATCATTTCCTCATGATGACGCCTTGGTCATATCCGCAATAATAGCCAACTATGAAGTGAGGAGGATACTTGTGGACAATGGGAGTGCAGCTAATGTATTGTCCCATGACGCTTATGTGAAGATGGAGATTTCTTCTAACCAACTCAAGATGGTCAAGACCCTGCTCCAGGGATTCGGGGGTGGAACAATCATTCCAAAAGGAATTTTGGACCTTCCACTAACTTTGGGCTCAGACCAGAAGTAGGTGACAGAGATTACGCCTTTCCATGTGGTACAGGCCTCCGTAGCATACAATGCCATTTTGGGAAGACCAATACTTAACAAGATCAGGGCCATTGTATCCACTTTCCAACTTGCTATGAAATTCCCAACAAGTCAGGGCATAGGGATTGTGCGTGGAGATCAAACAGCAGCGAGGAAGTGTTATATCTCAAGTATTCAGGGCTTGAGCACTGACGTCATGCAACTTTCTACCTCTGACCTCGACCTTGGGCACTAAGAGAGACTTGCCCCAGTGGAAGATTTGTTAGAGGTCCCGCTCGAGCATGATAAAAAAAGTAACCATTGGTCGGGATATTGACGCCGCTCTCAAGGATGAACTCATCAAGTGTTTGTCCCGCAACATTGATGTATTTCTCTGGAAGGTAGAGGACATGCTGGTATAGACCCCTATGTCATGGTCCATAAACTGAATGCAAGACCTGATGCTAAACCAGTAAAACAAAGGAAGGGGCAATTTGCGCCAGAGAGACGGGAGGTAATACGTGAGGAGATCAACAAGCTCGTCAATGCTCAGTTCATCAAAGAAGTCCAATATCCAGATTGGCTTGCCACCGTCATTCTTGTTAAGAAGGCTAATGGTAAGTGAAGGGAATGTATTGATTTCACAGACCTCAACAAAGCGTGCCCAAAAGACAGTTATCCTCTACCTCGGATCGACAGTTTGGTGGACAGCACCTCGGGTCACAAGTTGTATAGCTTTCTTGATGCTTTCTCTGGCTATCACCAAATTCTTATGGCTGAAGAAGATCAAGAGAAATCGTCATTCATAGCTGACTCTGACATCTACTGTTACAAGGTCATGCATTTTGGCTTAAAGAATGCAATGGCAACATATTAGAGGCTCATCAACAAGGTCTTTGCTAACCTAATCGGGAAAAACATTGAAGCCTATGTCGATGACATGGTAGTCAAAAGTAAGCAAGAAAATGACCATAACACCGACCTTGAGGAAGTGTTTTCTATTCTCCGAAGATATAAAATGAAGTTAAACCTAGCCAAGTATGTTTTTGGGGGTAGCACCAGGAAAGTTCTTGGGTTTCATGATCACTCACAAGGGGATTGAGGTGACTCCAGACAAGATACGAGCTCTAATATCCATGGAATCACCAAGGAGCAAGAAAGAGGTCCAGAAGTTGATGGGTCGGGTAGCTGCCTTGAATAGGTTCATGTCTAGGGTAGCTGACATGTGTTTCCCCTTCTTCAATGTTCTAAGAGGCAATAAGAACTTTAGCTGGAATGAGGACTGTGAAAAAGTTCTCCAGGAACTCAAACAGACATTGGCTACTCTTCTAGTACTCACAAAACCCGAACATGGGGACACGTTGTACTTATACATAGCCGTATTGGTGAAAGAGGTGAAAAAGGCTCAACAACCCATCTACTATGTGAGCAAGGTATTGTTGGATGCAGAGACAAAGTATACGCTGGCAGAGCAACTTGCACTGGCACTAGTTGTGGCAGCTCGAAAGCTACGTCAATATTTTCTGTCACACCCTATTGTTGTGCTTACGGATCAGCCACTCAGACAGATACTTCAAAAGTTGGATGTTTCAGGAATATTGTTGAAGTGGGCGATTGAACTTGGTGAATTTGATATAGAGTTCAAACCTCGACCTTCCATCAAAGGACAAGTCCTAGCAAATTTCATTGCAGAGCTCACCCTGAGGCCTCGGGGGCCAGGGGATAGCCCGACCACCACAACGAAGGTATGGGAAACATTTGTTGATAGAGCATCCACCTCTTTGGGCTCTGGTGCAGGGGTCATTAACAGTCCGGACAAACTAATCGAAATTCAACGTGCACTGAGATTTGAATTTGAAGCTACCAAAAATGAGGCGGAGTATGAGGCTGTGGTCATTGCCCTTGAACTTGCAATAACTTGAGGATTGAACACAACAAGCTCTTTAGCGATTCACAACTTGTGGTAGGATAGATTAAAGGAGCGTTCGAAAAAAGGGACGAAAAGATGAGCATGTACTATTTGAAGGTACATGATCTACGAATGAGGTTCAAAGATTGTCAAATTTTGAAAAATACCCGCGTTGTCAAGTCTCGTGTTCATGGTAGTAGATGGTCTTGACAAGATAGTCCACATCAGATTCATTAAAGAGCCGAACATTGGTCAAGAATTAGCAATCATGGATATCGATAGTGAGCCCTCTTGGAAGGACCCATAGTGGAATTTATAACTTATGGAAATCTCCCCAAGGATCCCAAGGAAGCTATGAGCATCCGATCTAGAGCACCAAGATACTGCATGATCCAATTAGTCCTCTTTCGCAAGAGCTTTACACTTCCTACCTCAGATGCCTCAAACCATCGAAATCAGCACTGGCTATGGCAGATGTTTGTGAGGGCATAGGTGGAAATCATCAATGAGCGCAGGCACTCGCCTTCAAACTTATAGGTATGGGTACTATTGTCCTACCATGAAGAAAGATGCCGCAGACTATGTGAAAAAATGTGATAACTGTCAAAGTTTTGGTAACGTCATCTATGCCCCCGCTGAAGAGCTCATACCCATACATTGTTCGACTTACTTCGAACAATGAGGGGTTGACATCCTCGGGCCCTTTTAGATAGCAAGAGGATAGTTGAAGTTTGTGGTCGTGGCTGTTGAGTACTTTACAAAATGGGCAGAAGCATAGCCCCTAGCTAATCTCTGAGCCCAAGCTCAGATCATTCATCTGGAAGTCTATCATATGCAGGTTCGGGATACCTAAGGTGCTCATAACCGACAATGGAAGACAATTTGATAATGCATAGTTCTACGGTTTAAGAACTTCTGCACGAACTTTGGGAAAGATCACTGCATCACCTCGATAGCGCACCCTCAGAGCAATGGCTTGGCCAAGGTAACTAACTGGATTATACTTCAAGACCTCCGCAAAGGATTGTGCTCATGGTAACTAGACCGATGAGTTACCCTCCATATTGTGGATTTACGGGACTTCACACAAAACGACGACGGGGGAGACCCCTTTCATGATAGTTTTTGGGTTGGAGGCCACTATCTTCATTGAGGTTAACCTTCCATCATTGAGGCATTTCGAGCATGATGTCGAGGAGCATAACACTGAACATCTTGACCTATTGGAGGAAACATAAGAACATGCCGCGCTATGAGTTACCTCATATCAAAACAGAACGGCCAAGTACTTCAATAGTAAAGTCAGACCCCGAAAATTCAGGATAGGGGACCTGGTACTCAGAAAGGCCAAGGCTGCCGGTCACGCCCCGGGTAAACTCGGACCAGCTTGGGAAGGACCCTATGAAGTCATTCGACAAGTTCGAGGTGGAACATACAGCTTAAGAGATATGTCGGGAAGACTACTCCCAAGGCCGTGGAATGCCGACAACCTCAAGGTCTATCACAAGTAAAAGTCATGACCTTTTTCACTTTGTTACAAGTATTGGTTTACTTTTATTTATCTTTAACTTGCATGCCCTATGCATTTTCTTTTATTTTCCTGTTAGTTTGGTTTTTCGTCGGGCTTGCACGCCCTGCGCATTTTTACTTTCGGTAGTTCATTCTTAAAGGCATACGAGCCCATTCTTGTTTCAGAACATAGCAAGTTTATATGAAGTAACCATTGGGAGTATCCCAACAAAAATTGTGTTTTTCCCGAAGCCCTGTCACGACCAGGCACCTCCGAGGCATGCTACGGGCATGATCTCATCAAAACCCTGTCACGCTCAGGCACCTTTGGGGCATGATCTCCAAAAGACCCGTACAAGCGGGCCCTCATGGCATTATGCGAACAAACACCTCAAAACATGACATGTGCACTCACCGAGACATGCTACAGTTCACAAAATCCCTGTCACGCGCAGGCACCTTCGAGACATGCTACGGGTATGATATTCAAAAAGGACCTGTCATGAGCAGGCACTTCGAAGGAATGCTCGAGCACGACCATTCTCGAAAGCATAATCTTGGACCAATATGTCCCCAACAATGCTCGAGCTCGAGATTGTAATTAAACCTGTCCTCGAGCTGAGGACTTCATTAAAGTGATTATTCACTAAACTTGTCCTCGAGCTGAGGAATTGATCAATGTGATCATTCCTAAACATGTCCTCGAACTGAGGACTTGATCAGTGATTATTCACTATACTTGTCCTCGAGCTGAAGACTTGATCAATGTCATTACACCTCTCTTTGAGATCATTAATTTTAGTTCATCGTCGAACATAATCTCTAAACTATTGTCGAGTTCATTACTAAAACTTACGTATCGAACCACCTTCGAGACCATTACATTCTTGATTACAAAATCGACAAGCCTGTCTCTCGAAAATTGAATTAATTCTATTGTCGAGCATTCATAAAATTATTGTCGTCGAGTATTCATTCATTCACATTATCATCGGGATTAAATTAATGGTTCAACCGTCGAACAAATTTAGTTCATTAAGTAATCAATCCCAAGCTTTATCCTCGAGCTCCTTACCATTAAAAAACTTTCAAATTTTTTTAATCCTCGAGATCTTAAAGTTCGTGAGGCTGTACTTGCATCCTCGTACTTTTATATTCACAACCAGATACAGAATAGTGCATAAAACAAACATATCGAGCAGTAAAATAAAGGTCGAGAAATTAACTTTCAAACTAAAATTAACATACAGCAAAAGGTCGAGCAATCGACATTACAAAAAATGACATTGTTTTCGACCTAAGATCAGGTAAATTACATGTACAAAAAATATCAATCGACCCCGGGGTCATTTATCGAGCTCGGATGGTCTTCGTCGTCGTCATCCCCCTCGATGTCAACTTCTTCCGTCGCGTCCTCGGACTTTGAGAGCTCCAAATCGCCGCAATATCAGGAATGCTTTTCAAGTCCTCGGGTCTCGATCGCAGGAAAGATTGAGCCTCCTTAAGGGCGTGAAAGTACGAGCTCGTAGCGTACTCGCCCCTCAGGGCTTTGAACTCATCGGACAGTTGAAGTCCTCGATGGCCAAATCCTGGGCTTCCATGAGTTTTTCCTCAAAATCTTTTTAGGATCGCTCGAGCTCCAACTTCAGTTCCTCGACCTCATCCCAGAAAGAGCTCGCCTCATCTAGAGCCTTCCTAAGCTCGTCCTAGCCTCATCGCGCTCCCTCACGAGGAGGGCACGCTCGACTTTCAGTCCCGACAATTTGTTGTTCTCGAGTTTATGCCTCCTCGAGAAAGTTCGATAATTTTCGTGACTCATCAGCCCCTTTCAAAGAAAGACCCCGGGCAATACTCATAGCCTGCATATATTTTGGACACGAGCTATTAGTCAAGATTATCAGTTAGAAGCAAAGAATATAAACAAAATAAGGAACATTGAGCTTACCTTGGTAAGCAGAGTCTCGAGCACACCGTCCTCAGGCCCTAAGTCCCCGCTATATTTGTCTATGATGCCCAGGACAAGGTGGCATAGTTTTCGGTCCTCGGGATTCCCATATCCTGGTGGAACGCCCTTATCATCAAGATCCACGACGATAGTAGGTCGAGGCGTGGAGGTCCCTTGAGGATTTCCCGGGCTTACAGGTTGAGTGGAAGCAGGCCTTCTCGAGCCTGGCGATGTCACATTGGCCCTTGAGGACTCACTAAGGCCACTTACAGACTGCTCATACCTCGAATCTCGAGCCTCTTCTTTTCATTTTTCTGACTTGGGGCCCGAGCCTAAGGAGCCTTACTTTTCTTACTTACTGCCTGGCGAAGATCGCTCAGGTCGAACGCCATTCCTGCACAACGTTCATAAGGCATTAGCTCGAGCACGAGACTATACATGATAAAAAAGAAACACAGAGAACAAAGTCCTACCCTCGAGGCCCTTCATCCCAGCCAAATCGAGGATATCGTCCCCGAGGATGTCGTCCATATCTTACACAAGAGGTTCGAGATTCTCTAGCATCTACCTATCTCTCTCTAAAGACTCGAAGTACGCCTGACCTTCACAAAAACTCGATGTATCTAGGAAACCCCACTGAGGACTAAAAGGGAGGTCAGTACCTCCAAGTATGACGAAGAACCACTTATCCTTCCACCCTTTCAAGGAACTAGGCATCATCGGGATCCTAAACCCTCCTCGAGATGAAAGGTAGGTAAAACAGGTAAACTGGGGAAGTTGTTTTTGATCGAAGATCATCCTACAGAGGTCGACATATGGGTTAATTCTTAGGCATCTACAAGTAA
Source organism: Fraxinus sp. D2006-0159 (assembly GCA_903798375.1). Classification (NCBI taxonomy): domain Eukaryota; kingdom Viridiplantae; phylum Streptophyta; class Magnoliopsida; order Lamiales; family Oleaceae; genus Fraxinus; species Fraxinus sp. D2006-0159. Next base: position 13,513 of record CAIGRQ010094157.1, read on the forward strand.
TGAAGAAATAACTTAACATCCTCCACCCGTTTGGCACTAGTTGGCCCGGACACATATTGTACTTGACCATAAGTGCCAAGAAGAAGGGGTGCAGAGGCCACCTAAAACCCCCCTTCAAAGACTCTCTAAATATGACAAACTCACCGTCTCGAGCCCTAACCATCCTATCCTCGGGCTCGGGCGACCTAATGTCGCAGCCCGGCATTATCCCGTATTCCGGAGCACTCGCCACTGCCAGATGCTCCCTAAACCTACACTGCTGGTTGCGGTATATGAAGGGGATCGAGTTGGCCTGAGCTCGAGGTTCAACATTGATAGGGACGACCATAGGAATGATCGACAGTCTCTGATCCTCAGGAATTGTTCCTGAAGACAAGGAGGAACTATCGCTACTACTGCTCGACATCCTATCTTAAGTTTAAACTATCTAAATAAACAACTTAAGTACTCGAGCTCTTACCTTAATACTCGATCTCGAAGAGGACAAGAGTTACTGAGAGTAAAAAGTGAAAAATGAAGGGGAAGTAAGGTATTTATAGCCTTCCTGGGAGGGTAGGCCAAGGGTCGCCTCCTCAGCCATTTGATCTTGCCACGCGACATCCATCCAACAAATGAGTTTTAACCGCATTTTTTAACCAGGGCTAGCATCATCATGACGTAAGCTCTTGAGCATGAGCAAAGGCGTAAACAAATGCTCGGCGTCGGGCACTCTGATGACACTGCATCCATCCTCTATCCTCGAGCATGGTTGCACGGGGGCTAGTGATGGTGGTATTTTTGTGATCGAGCATTTCGTTGACTCGAGCTTTTCCAAACGTAAGGGACGCACCAATGTTTTCGGGAGATTTGGTGGCAAAGGTCCTCGGGATACGACGATGAGGTCGTTTATGGACTTATCTCGAGCACGAGGACTTCTAAGCACCCCATTTCTCAGAATTAGGGACATTGGTCCTCGGGTATGAACGATCCTCGAGAATCACGCTAGCCTTTCTCAGGTGATAATGTTCGGGAAATTTACTTGGCCTATGTCAGAACGCTCCGTGATCAAGCATCATTAGTCCTCATCTAGAAAGAGTCCTAACCCCATCCAATCGCTGTTGATCACGAGCTCTAGGTCAACAAGGATTCTTTTCGTGCTTGGACTACCTGTAGGGAAGGAAACTTATCCACAACACTATCTCCTAAAAACAAGGAGATGAGTCCTACTAGAACTAAACAACCTACCACTATAAATAATTCATTCTTATTCATTATTCAAGTACGTTTTTACATATATTTTTTAGCATACTCTCTCTCTAAACTCTCTTTCTGACTTAAGCATCGGATGGATGACGAGGAAAAACCTCGACGCCTTTATTTCAAGTGCTGGAAGATCTCGTTCGTGCTCGTCCTCGGTCGTCAAGCTCAGGAAATCCGCAGGTGGGATTTTTGGTAGCATCAATACCTTTATTTATTTTGTCTAATTATAACCAATTTTCCTATTTAATCTTGAAATTGTATAGATTTTAATTTAAATGCCAATTGGAATCATCGAAATACATACACACGGTTCTCGAAGGGAGTAAAGTTTAGTATTTAATTTGCCTAGTTATCACCATTATTTTAAAATATTGTTACAAATTGTTGATAATTAAATAAGGGAAAAACTAGAAAATTTCTTTGCAAAAATTAGTCTTTCAATAACATTAAATGAAATTTCTTAATTCGTGTGAAAATAAAATCAGTGTATATAAATGAGACGAATTGAGTATTATATTATAGTATCTCCAAGATACTATTTAAACATAAAATACTCTCTATTTTAAATAGTCAATATTTAAAATCATGTTTTAAGAGACTTTTTAAATTAACATTTTTTAGATCGTGGGTTTGGATCTCCAAATTTGGAGAGCTTGGAGAGCCAAACTCATTCTCTATAATTAAATGCATTCAAAGTATTTCAATTTTTAATGTAGAAAAATAATAAAATAATTGAAAGAAAAGCTAGTTAAAATAAAAGATAAATAAAAAGAATAAATATTTTTGGAAAGTAGTAAAGTTAAGTGTTAAATATAAAGAGTTTATTGAAGCACTTCAAAATTTTAATTCTCTAAATTTACATATGCTCTCCAAATGATAGAATATGCTCTTTAAAAATAGAGAATTTCTTGGAGATATTTTTAAAGTTAGATTTCTAGCGGAGTTTCTTTAGGTCAAAGAGAGACATTCCCAAATCATTGTTCCTTTTATTAATCCTCAATTCAATGCCACAAAAGGAAAGAAGTGTCCGTTTAAAATTTAAATTTCATCCCAAATAGTACAACAAAAAACTACACAAGCCAACACTACAAATTTTGATGCAGACTTATGTAGTTCCATTCGCTCTCATACATTAGTCCCATTCGCTCTCATATGCCTAAACAATGAAGTGGTGACAGTCATATGCGGTACCTCACAAGCGGATCTTTAAGAAAAAGATGTTCATGGTAGACTCTCCACGCATAATCCTCGAAAGAGAATGAGCGGAAAAGTCTCTTTTCTTCTGCTGTCTCAGAACAATGGCCATCATCTTCATTTTCTTGGTCCTCAATACCATTCAGAGCTAACTTGGGAATAAGGGTAGATACTGTGCTTTCGACGGGAAGGGTAATTAGCAGAGACATCGAAATGCAACGAGAAGTTTTGTCATCTCCCAGTACAGGTATTGGTCTTCCTCTCACTTTCTTGAACTTTCCGTTGCTCCAAACCTGTCAAACATTAGATAAATAAAATCTTCAATGACAACATGTTTATTCTCTAATGTATACATACAATATTATTAGACATGTACAGACCCAAAAACCGCTTAGGATTTGATAGTTCATTATTAGACATGTATAGAAGAAATAAGTATACTTTATGAACGAGATTCCATATAGAAGCATGAGCTCATAAGTTGAGAGAACTGAGATTAAAAAACGATATTCTTACGTAGAATTGGCTAATGGTACAATTAACTGAACAGGCAGAAGGGATTGATTCAGGGACAGGAATATCAAGCTTTTTATATTTGCATATATCCTTTCACAGCAAACAGTTGAATTCGAAACTGCATATTTTCCAAGAGATAAGTTGTTTTAGGATGACAGATCCTAAAAATATTTTTCTCCCAGGAGATGTGAGAATCAAAGTAGCGTTCTTTACTAGAAAAACAGAGTGAACTGTAGTCTAATGGTCTAGGCAGAAAAAGTAGGTTGCTTCAGGGATGTCTTCAAAATCTCTTATAAGGTTACGAAAGTAGTTAAATCATGTATATGCACATGGAAACGTTATCACAGCATAAACATAAAGATTCTTCGAAGCCATTCTTCCATCTGAACAGGGGAAGAAGACGTGCAATTTGGAAATAAGTAGAATTTGTAAAATATATTCGAGTTTATCGGTAGCATGGATGGACAGTGCCTTCAAGTTACTTCAGGCAAAGTAACCTCAGAACCCGCAGTTTCTCATGCATGATGTGCGTCTTTTGTCCTAAACCATGACACGTATATATGGTTGTTCATCGGTAAACTAATAAATGAGATTGTCATGGCCATTGTTTGAGCATTCTATAGACTAAGAAACCCACTCAATACGTGGGTTAAAATATGATATTTCTTAATGTCCCATAATAGGTTTTCTAGTGAACTTACTCCTATGCGAACCAACTCTTCTTGAGTCCGTTAGTTTCACCACACGAAAAAGACCATCATTGAAGTCTTCCGAATTTTGGTTAATCGGCTAAAAAAACAACATATATTGTGTCAATGACACCAAATGGTATTAAATGAATGAAAGTGGAATATGGTGAATTGGAACCACTTCGAGTCCCCATGAATAATCCCCAGCCAGCCAACCTAACCTAGAGGGCATCGATTCCTCGGCTAAAGGTTTTGATGTAAAAGTGTCAAAGTGCGGTCGGGCACCTCATATACTCAACTAGTAGGAAAAAAAAAAGTCCAAACACTTTATCAAATTGTACTTGGGATAAATGAAAAGAACAAATTAGTCATCGTGATCCCCACCTAATTGTCATTTTCTCTTAATCAAACATGATTCAACCCCTGTTTAAACAAATATATTTGGTGAATTTTTTTTTTTTTTTTTTATCAAATTGGTCGTTAAAAATAAAAAATGAGTTTTATGTACAAAATTATTTTATTGAAAGAATGTTTAATTAAAAATGAGTTCCAAGAATATTGAATTTTAAAGAATGGAGATTAAAATAGGCTCAATAACTTGTTTTCGCGTCCACTGCAAATTAATCAAAAACATATAACAAAATATACCCAGAATAAATGAATTTTTCTTACCGAAAATATTGGGCCGTCTCACATATGCGCGGACCCGTGTGAATAAAAAAACTCCCAAAAAAATGATCCCTGTGTTGTGAGGGTATGTAAAAAATAAATAAATTATGTCTAGAATCACTTAAAATGATTTATAACTGACCTGAGCTACGTCTCCTAGAGTAACCAGCACAGAGTCCACTTGGAGCAAGACATGGATCCAACCCAAATCCGACAACAACGAATATTTCTGACACCTTATTTGATAATGCAACCCGATTACATATGGATAGATCCGACTTGAACTCGGCCCATCAGATATCCACATTAGAGAACAGACCCGAGATGGATCATCTCTGGCCGGATTATCAAACCCGGCTGCAAAAGCTAATTCTTCCATCAATTTCAACCCAAGCTTCTCCATTTCGCTTGTAAACTCACGCAGAGAACCCAAGTCTAGGTTTGACTCGGTTTTTGAATCAGTAGTACATGACAAGTCGAGGCAGAAAGACTCGCCACCATTGCTGGTGGTGGTGGAGGTGCCGTCACCTTCGTTATCGTTTTCGGGTGAGTCAAAGCCGAGAGGCCAGTTGCTGGGGAATAGAAGGCGCTTTTCACGGTCAGGGAGATCGAAGAGGGAGAGAGAAGTTGAGTCCGCCGCCGGAGGGAGGTCGGAGGGGATAAGGTGGTTGATGAGCTGGAAGAAGCCGTGTTCTTGGGAGGCAGAGAGGAGGGAAGAGTGGAGAGTCGGGACGATGTTGGAGAGAGAAATAATTGGAGGAGTGATGGTGGAAGTGGCGGAGGTGAGTGGAGAGGAGCGGCGAATTGGCAGAGAGAGAGAAAGTGTAGGAGGGAGGCGGTGGAGGAGACAAGAGAGGGCATCTGCCGTGGCGTCTGAGTTGACATTGGATTGGGTCGACGGAGTTGGCGGTGGCGCTGGAGTGGTACCATTGGAGATTGGTAGGTGGTGGTGGGGCTTTTGATGAGCAGAGGACGCCATTACGTGTACGTGAATTTCAGAGAAAAGTGTGTGAAATAACGCTAACACGTAAACCATTATATACATAAATAAATACAATAATGTTACCCCCAGGCACATCCCAATTGATAAAGACGAGGGCGCTTCAAGACTGATAGATCAGAGGTCGTGAGTTCGATTTCTGATGGCTATTGGAAGCCAGGATTTATCCTGGAAAGCAGGAGCTCTACTGGAAGGCAAGATGCAGGATGGATCGACTTGCTTGGCACTTTGACAGATCAGTTGGGGGCACTTAAAAACACTGGCCAGTTTGGGGCATAACCTGCGATTTACCCGTCTGCATCTTGAGGGGCCAGGGTGTAGACTCCAGGATTTAGTCGCTGTAAGGTGGATACCTGGGTATCAAAAAAAAAANCTGGAAGGCAAGATGCAGGATGGATCGACTTGCTTGGCACTTTGACAGATCAGTTGGGGGCACTTAAAAACACTGGCCAGTTTGAGGCATAACCTGCGGTTTACCCGTCTGCATCTTGAGGGGTCAGGGTGTAGACTCCAGGATTTAGTCGCTGTAAAGTGGATACCTGGGTATCAAAAAAAAAAAATACAATAATGTTAGAATTATGTTAAATGTACATTTTATTGATGCTAAATGTACATTTTATTGTGTACATATTTGTTTACATTCTATTGTATTTCAAAAAGTATTGTACAAAAAAATGTATTTTTCTTTTATTATTCAATCATTTATTATCTCTTGGCACAGTAAAAAATAATATAAATAATTATGTACACGTAGTATGATTAATAATGTTCGAAGAGATTTGCCAGAGGCTGTCAGCGCCCAACAATCATCCACGGCCCATGTGGTCCTGTGTAAATAGCAAAACTCTAATATTAAATATACATTCATTCTCTTATATCGATTTTAACATTTTCTTTTAAAAAAATTTGGACGGAAAAGGTTTTTTTTTTTAAAATTGTTCAACAATGTACTGTCACATGGTACAATATAAATAATGATATAAAAGATGATATACATGTAGCATGATCCAATAAATATTTGGATTATTACATCATGGGTAGATAATAGATTACATAATACCACATGACATTTATTATTTGTCAATTAAAAATATAATCAACTTTTTTTTATGTAATTTTTCCTCCATATCATATTATATTACTCTTTATGTACAATTTTGATGTATAAGTAGCAAAATACATTTATTATGTTCTAATAATATAATGATTTTGTTTGATCCTTATTATTTTCAAAATATATTTTTCAGTCTTTTATTTTCAATAACATTTTTCAATAAAATAATATTACATGCAAATATAAAAAATTTCCTTATTTTTTAATCACATGTTCTTCATTAAAATACTATTCCAAAAAAAATTTGAACAAAAAAAATTGGGTCAAGGCTCAACATGTGTTTGGTACATATTAAAATAAGAGAATGCATTTTTTTGAAGTGATGTGATGAGAAATATGTGATTGAAAAAAAGGAAAAGTTATTGATGTGATAAAAAATATTATTTTATCGAAGAATATGTGGTTACAAATGATTAGAAGAATGAGAATAAAAAATTAATGTGGGTCCAAGGGGGCCTAAATAATTGATAAATAATTCATCGATTAGTCAATTGTATTTTATTTGTGTATTATTCTTTCTATATATATGAACTGAAGCCTAAATGATTATCGATTGATCTAGTAGTGAAATTACTGTCAAATTGTTCAATAACTAAAATGCATAAAATTATATTTAAAGTTTATTGGATAATGTTGTAGTGATTTCGCTTATACATATATAGATGTTCATCTAAATTCTAAATAAAATATATACTCATGTATAGAAATTAATTTAAATTATCGATAAAACCAACCTGTCACCCACTTATATTAATAAAAGCCCAATTAAAATCTTCCTAAAATAATCTAATCTAATCAATTTATTTCTAAAAACATTCCAAAAAATAAAAATAAAAATGAGAAACTCCCTTCCCCCCACACCACCGCACCCCACCCCACCCCAATTGTAGCCCCCATAATGATATTTATTATTTATCATTATAATGATAGAATATCAATAATGTAGGGATAGCAAAGGGGCGGGTATGGGTCGGGTTGGCCAATCCCACCTTCGTCCCATCGGGTATTTTTATTACCTTACCCACATACCCATACCCAATTAAAGCAAAGCGGGGCGGGGCGGGACAAGTCTCTTGCCCCATTTATCACCCTATTTATTTTTTATTTTTATTTTATAAATTTTTGGTTTTTTTTTTATGTGTTAGTAAATATTATTACTTTTTTACTAATTTGTTAAAAGCAACTTATATTATCTTTAAAAATGATAATAAATTTATTATTTTTGTTCGATAAAAAACTTAAATTTGAAATAAATTTTAAACGGGACGGGTAGCGGGGCGAGAACTATGTTTCCCGTACCCACTTTGGGATAATGACCATTGCTCCATCCCCAC
>CAIGRQ010094173.1:0-17570 GCA_903798375.1 Fraxinus sp. D2006-0159
TTTTTTTTTTTTTTTTACTATTCACAAAATCGTTGTCTAGGATGACAAGGATTTTTCTAAACGGACATGGAGACGTACAGGGCCAATCCGTGTAGCAAATCCTGACAAGGAAATGTAGGATAATCACATAATATGTGACTAGAAACAACCCATGAAAGAATAGTGTTTCTAGGTAAAAGCTAGCCATTTAGGACAACGAGGAAATGACAGATAACTGGAAGATCTATGACACAAGGAATTGTGCATTTCACTTTCAAACATCGTTGAGTTCATGCATTGGTATCATCCGAAAGAACACAAAAAGTAGAGTGTGTTGAGATCGAAACTTGCCAACTAGACTTTGATATTAATGTTATACAGAGGTCATATCATAATGCCAAATCCAATTATTCTCCCTTGTCATTGGGTCACAAAGTTACATATGAGATACAGTGACTCCAATTTTAGTCCATGATGTCTGTTGTGAGGTGGAGGTTGCCCTGTAGTGATTTAGAGACTAGCTATGGCTACTAAAATTCGGTTGAGAAATATCAGTTGTTCAAGAGTACACCGGACATCGGACATCGGACATATATGTAGTTTTACATCAAATCCCACTTTTACTAATTTATTGTCTCTAGAATTTCAGCAACATCCAAGTTGGCTATCCAGACTTTCTTGCGTAGAGGTCAATGCTGCCTATTTGAAGCTGTGAAGTTGCTTTCGCATCTCGAACTACTAGAAACCTAAACCTGTTGTTATATAGTCAAAAACATAAATCACTGATGTAGAGCTTATCGACAGAAATGAAATTGCATGCATTGAATGAATCGGATAAGGTACAGAAAATCATGCAAGTTTCGGGGGTGAACTTTTACCGGAAGGCATTTGCTAACAATGTGTGTGATTTGACTTCAAATGTTTTTCGCTGGAAGCGTGTATCAAACATCTGAGAATTTTGTTTGTCCAAAATGTGCCAACTGGAGCCTCCATCGTCACTTCCTTCAACGACCCTAAAAGCATAGTATAACTCAGCGCTTTTTAGCATTCTACCAAAGATCTCCAACAGAGAACAGTAAAATGGAGAGAGAAGAAAACAGAGTAATTTTCTTCAATTCCATAAATCTAATAAGCAAAGAAAAATGAAGGACCAGCATAATCACGGAAGCACTAGTGATGATAACTGACCAGAAATTTACATCAATGATGGCGAAGAGCATTACAAAGGATGGAGAACCGAGACTATACTATGTTGGATTAAGGTGTATTGTTAGTATACTATGTTCAGGGTGACGCGTATGCGAAAAATGTACAAGTATTTAAAACTAAAAACTCGTAACAAGGTTTTTGGCTTAAGCTTAAAAAAGGGGAAGTTACTTATAATTAAATTTTTGCCTAAAATATTTGGATACTCTCACCAAAATAAGTAATTTAGTCATTTTCGACGGGCTAGACAATCCAATCCTGGAAACATTTGGAGCTCTATTGCAAGATATATGTTTTAATACAGAATGAAAAATGTCATCTAATATAATTGAACAGGGTAAACACAGGATGCTTAATAGAGTTGGAACTTCCATAAACCACTGATGAACAATAAATAATATATTAAATTGTAAAGAACTATAAGAAAGTTAGAAAGACATAACTACCCACCCCCCGCATTCCCGTGTCCTTCTCAACCTCTTTGTCATGCAAGCTAAGCATATTAGTCATAAACTTGGAGCAGAATTGAATAGAATAAACTTCATAAGAAAAATGAGTAGCCCGTAAACTGAATCATATGATTCTAGGAAAAAGAGTAGCGTTGATAAGCTTTATGCTGCCTTGTTCAATTGCAGTATTAGATCACGACATCTCATTTTCAGCATATCACCCAAATGCAAAATAGAATAAAATGGAAGATATGTTTAGCAGTATAGTTAGTCCATAGTACCAGAATAAACAAGCCCCAAATGAGCAGAACATCAGAAAAGACAGACTTTATCAGTGGCCTTCGTCAAACAACAGATGCGGCGACAAGTAGGCTTATATCCACATGTAAGAAGGTGTAACTCTCTGTATACTTTAAACAAATTGTTCAGAAGTACAAAAATCTCATACCAGTCCATAGGATCTGCCTCTGGAGCATCATTGGCTGACATCAATTCATACGCCACTAGCTCATGCATCTGGTTATCAATTAACTTATATATGATCCAGCAACCTACAAGACAACACTTCATTATTATTTAACACGTAGATAGGTCAATTGAATAAAGGAAAATATTATATGCAATCTGACATTTAGTAAATCTGTGCATCATTTTCTTTGTTTTTGATTCAATTTCGGGTGAAAAGAAATGCTCGAAATGACTTATACTTTATAAAAGGATAATTTGGACAAATTATCTCATAGAAATTCTTGTCGTGAAAAATAAACATTATTATAAAGGGATTACATATTTATTATAGGATGAGTTTTAGAACATTTTCCTAAAAACAAATCATGAGTAGGCTGGAAACTTGAGAGAATAGATTCGTGTAGCTAAGTTCAACATGGTCCTCCGTGAACACAGGAAATACTCTTGGCCCTTCCAAAGTTGCAACTAGCTTATTGTTTCTTTCGAGCCAATGGTTGTCCTTTCTTTACCATCTTTGATACAGATTCAAACATGGTAAGTTCACTAAAACTTAATTGAAACTTCAGCAGATTCATCGACCCCATCATGGAGATACTTGAGCCCTTCAATAGCAAGTTGTAGAAGCAGTTCAACAAGAATTATCATGAACTAATTACGTTGAGCCTCTGTGACCTTATTTGCATTCCTATAGTTCAATGGATAAGATGTACGATGGAAGACAAGAGTAGAGAAACTTCCCCTTATTTTGTTTGCCATGCATGAGAAATATACACCTAATGTTTGCAATCCTAATGTTCATAATATTTTCCTATTTAATTTTTATATTTTCCTTTTACATGAAAATACTAGTTGATTCTTACCCAAAAACTAAAGGAAAAAAAAAAAACATTAGCCAAGTAAGTTTAGAGAACAAGTTATACTGCATCATAAAGATATGGAAAGAAAACACAGTCAATTACTGTTAAGTTCTTTACAGCCTTGAGAAAAATCAGAGGGGGGCATCTTCAAATACCTGTTGCACCATTTGGTTCTTTCCACTTTGACATTCGAGTTCCATCAAATGCAGATGTGACCTGATAGATTGCCAACAATGAAAAGTAAGTTTAAAATGTAAAAGAAATATACCATTACGATAAGGATTTATAGAAGAGCTCTTATATATCTAGGGTTGTGCAATAAATTAACGCATATAGTACAACTTAAAGCTAACTTACAATTCCAAAAGGAAGCTCCTCCCCACTTGCAAGGACAAAACCAGAACATATTCTATTCAACTTCAGAAGAGGCCAAGATAGAGACTCTTTAGTCAACTTCCCACAAGTATTAATATTATAAATTAAATCATCGAGGGCATGAAACACAACTGGCAGAGCCACAGACGTTTTTACAGGATCAGAAGCCAAACAAATGTCAGTTATCCCCTTGACACCTGACTCCCTCTTCAGCGAAAGGGCATCCAACAATTGAGCAAAAAGGGGAAGCATCTCAATGAACGATCGAGCACCATTTGATACAGCATTTATAGTAGTTCTCCTTGTTTTGAAAGGGGAATTCTTCAGATTAATCAAAATCCTTTTGAAACTTTCTAGGAGTTCAATAGCTCTAGATTTATCGAAAGATTTCTCTACTAATTCACAAACGAATGGAAAAAATGCATTGTATATCTTTGTCACATGCTCATCTACACATCTACGAACTGGACAAGATGAACTCAAAGCATACTGGTCATCAGAGACAAATTCAGATCTTGATATGCGCCATTCTCTGTCGCCACTTTGTCTTCCAGGTAAAGAGATTGAACTATCATCTTTAGAAAACAAGCTCCTCTCAAGTTCTTCTGCTTCACTCCTATCACGTTTATCAAGATTTATAAGCATCTCAGGCATGATGTTTTCACGACGTTCTCTTGTGATATTGAAGATAATAGCTGCAAGAGTAGATTCTGTAGTTATGTCTCTTCTAGACAGAACCTGCAAACAAACGTCTCAAATGTCAGCGTTTGACATAGCCTGTCTACACAAGTATCTGGAGAAGATGAAATATTCAATTTAGAAAAGGAAAATAGAAGATCAGTACATCGTGCCACTTCCTTGTATAACGCTTAGTGACGTCATAGACTCCATCTCTGGCTATAGCAATTACGTAGTTCAACTTCTTTCCCCAACTTCAAGGAAAAGTGAAAACGTTCAAAATCATTGTAGTGACAATAGAATCCATGATAAATTATCAGGTACCAAGATCTATACAGCATGGGTATCACAAACCAAGATCATGAAGATTTCATTAAAATTAAGAGAAGTACCCCTTCTCATATAACAGTGGATTGTCAAATATTCCCTCACAGGGATCAAGATGCATCCATCTGCACATTATAGCTCAATGAGTAAGGTTCCTGGATGTTTGTATTGAATGTAATAGGTAACAGCAGTTTGGACAAAAACTTTACCTTCCTAAATATGATGAGAAGCATTCTGTCCAAACATGATCAGTGAAATCCAAGATCTGGGAAGGAAAACAGTTGAGACAACAGATAAGTATCAAAAAAAATGAAGCACATCTCTTATAAGCCTATAAGAGTCTCATATATAAGGAATTGTACATGTTCAATAAAAGCAACCCTTTCTATTGATCTTTATGGAATAAATAACTTGAAATGCCATTAGCCAGATGATACAAATAAATGAAGTTCACGGCCTATTACGAGAAACACCAATAGTCTAATATTCTCATAGTCATTAGTATACAATGGCTGCAAGACTGCAGATGATAGAAGGTTAGAATGATAACTGGTGTTACAAAGAAAAATCAACGAGTTAGACCAATGCATAGTGACATCTAAGAAATTATCAGACTGGAAACCAGTTTTTGATGCCAGGTTTTTGATTCTATGAATTTGGAAGGCAACAAATATCTCTCTCCCCCTTTCTCCTGCCATGGTGCTTGGGGTGGACAAAGAAAAGACATGGCTACAACAATGAGAAAATGCATAAATGATCAGTAGCACTCAGCTAAGAACCATGGTCACTAGGTCTTAAACTGGAAACGGCCTTGCTTGACAGAATTATCGTCCAGTTTCGATTTAGAACAAGGGACACCGGACACTTGAGTATTTTTAGGTGAAATCTAGTACGAAAAAGTGCAAGAGAAGAAAATAATACAAAAGAGAAAAGAAAGCCGAAAAAGGAAGAAATGTTGTCAAAACTCAAACGCAACTTAAATATTACATTTCTTTCCTAGAGCCCCAGAATTACTTTCACCCATTACAAAGATTTCCAATCCCCCATATTTCAACTAGGGCTACTATGCCAAAACAACTTATTAAAGCTAAAAAAGTAATGAATCGTGAGAAAATGAATGAATGTGGGCTATTTCTATCAAGTTGAAGTAGAATTTAAAACTATCAGATTGTTCACAATCCCAAGGGAACTTGAGCTTGAATTAATCCATCTGAGATGGGATAGTTTCACGTGACTGATGGTAATGTCGCAATCCTAATTCAGCCTAGTAGAATAGGATAAGTAATTTAGATAGGCAAGCTTGAGCGAAAACGAGTGGTATTATCTAGGTCAGATGTGTAGCATACATCTTGTTTAGACATGAAAGAGAGAATGCAAAACGATGATCACATGAAAAAGTTGAATGTGAGTTAAGATTAATCAATTGAGAAAGTGTGAAACAAGTGATATGAACCAATCATCATTAAAGATGCATGAATGTCCACATCATTAAAGATGCATGGATGTCCACATAAAAAAGATCAAGAAAAAATTGGGTAAAGAGGGAGAGAAAGCTGTTGGAGAAAATTTCATAAAAAATGATAATGTCTCTCTTTGCAATCTATGTGCTTAACAACACAATACAAGGAACCACAGGGAAATTAGCTTTGAAATTATATCACCACTTATTTTCCCTAGCCTTGTGTGAAGAAACTCTCCTTAACTAAGCATCCTTTCACCCTCTCAAAGATGTGTCCTCTAAAATAAAATATCTTGATTTCATGGAAGCTCATCAGTCCCTGCCTTTATTGATAAAATTTGTTAAGATAATAGAAAGTATAATTAGTCAATTTCAAGAATTAACAGAAACTAAGAGGCGGAAAATTTGCTAAATAGATAGCTTCTTAAACATAGACAAACAACTTACTCAATGAACTCTGTATAAAAAGCTTTAAGCAGCAGCAATGTAAGAATTGGTAGGACACCTTTCATGAGGTGCATAAAAAGATCATAGCAAATTACATGACAAATTCTCATGTTGCAATGGTTTGAGCTTAGTAGGGTACCATCATCAAATCGAAATTATTGAGTACTGAGTTTTTAATGTACTCTCTTTGAGATCTCTCAAGCCAATTGTATTGTAAACTTCTTTACAATTATAACTGTCCTGTAAGGATGATGAATGCATGCAACCAAAAACAAATGTTATAAATGCATGGAACCAAAACAAATGTGAGTAATCACGGAGCCAAAACAAATGTGATTAATGCATGGAACCAAAACGAATCACTGAAAGTTTACATCTATTCCTTCACTTTTTTGCCCGTGCTTGGAAGAGCATTAGCAAATCGGTTGAAGTAGATTCTTCTTTTATCTTTTTGATCAATCAAAACCCCCTGGACAGGCGATAGAAACTACCAAGCTAGAGTACGGTAGGGGCAGAGGTTTGGAAGTTTAGCTGGATAAATCAATCAAAGTTTCTACTTCCTATTTCGTACTCCATTATTTTTTAGTTCTATACTTTTGCTATACTTTTGGTTCAAATAAGATGGCGATACAAAGTCCATAAATACGTAAACACGGCCAGATTTCTCCATATGAATAGGTGCCAAAGCACTAAAATTTTACATTTTACACAGAAGAATCATCCATATTCTATGTGAATGAAATGTATATAGTCCCTTATCCATAATTAGCCAAAAAATTGTCCCTGTTTTCGATGTGGGGATGTTTAAACCTCACCAAAATCTCATACTCATAAAAGTGAGAATTATCTATACAAAAGTCTCATGAAAAACCGATAAGGAAAAGTGGATTAAGTTTCATTACAAACGAAACTCACCAACCGAGATTCATAGCCAAAGGCTCTACAATAGAGGGTGAAGCAATTAGCCCACTCCCCACAGCGTCCCTTCCTTGTTTCCAAAAGCTGCAAAAGAAAAAAAATAATCAACAAACTAGTAAAACGAAAAAAAATCTCAGATGCAAAAACTTAGTACCTTCATTGGGTCATTGTATCTTGGGAAGCGAGTTACATTTGAGCATAACTTGCAGCTACAGTAATCAAAAAGAGAAATTAAGGACATATTCAGTAAAATATAAAATATCTTCAATTAATTTGGAACGGATATAAGGGGAACTCCAAATGAAAAAAATAAATAAAAGAAACCTCACTACTTGTCAAGAGTCACAAAGGAGATCGATTCTTTGCATATGTGAAAGAGAGGAAGGTGAAAAAAATGAGAAAAAAACATTTTAAATATCACATCAGGTCTAAGTATATTTTAGTTCACAATAAAATTCACGCCATCTACCAAACTCCAAGCTATAATAATTTAGTTTCATAAAAATGGAAGGAAAATCACATCATTGGATTGTTGCAGGTTTCTAAATTCAGTGACAAATAAAGCATGCATACAGCTGAAAGATAAGAACTGAATAACAAAGCTTCCACTGAAAATGTATTTCTGTTACCGATAAAGTTCAATTCGAGAAGCTCCATAAAGTGATTCTGATGAATTAGCCATTCCCATCCCTTGATTTACTGTCTCATTGTTGCAACTGTCACAAGGAGGAGCATTTACCCACCTACAGACATTAAAGTTGCATTATACATGGATTCTTGCTGGTCAGCATTTTATTCTTGGAGAAGATACAGTTAAGAAGACTCGACTTATCATTAGGGAAAAAGTAGATGAACATACAAAACACAGAAATGTAAGGAATAAACAATTACCTAGCATGCAACTCAAATCCACTATTATTATATGATGGCAAAATCCAAATACAATACCATTCCTAATCCAGCTTTCAGTTACTGGCATTACCATTTCTATAACTAATCTCAATTTATAGTTAAGATCCAAAGAGGCAGAAGCTCATACAATAAGGTAAAAGAGTATGTATAGAGTCACCCTCAGCATTTCTAAGACAACTATGGTCCAGCCAAAGCCAATTCGGAAATTCCCAAGGCTTCTAACCAGAAGGTGGATTCCGATTTTTCTATCTTCTTACTTCACTATTTCTTGTCGTAGATTGGACAACCACCAACATCAACTTTTCAGGTGAAATAGCTACCTATTACTCACCCGCAATTCAGCATTTGGCTGTATATTTATCGTCAAAAACAGAAATTCGATCGAAGTACATATACATATAGAGATGCATATACATCTGTGCATGTGCGTACAAGTGTTTTTCCTCTTTCTAAAAATCAGTCATTTAAAGATATATATTGTGTCCAGAAATATGCTGATATGGCACTAACAAGCGTATAATAGATTGTATGTCATTCTTCCAAGATATTAATTCCTAAATCTTTCCCCTTAGTGAAGGGAAGGATTTTGCATCACATCCTATACTTCATAATTTAAGTCCAAAAAAGAGAAAAAAGAAAACTATGTTTTTGGCCTTGTTGCATGGACTACATTACAAGGATCTTACACGAAAAAGAATATCATAATTTTTCTACTTTAGCAAGTCTAGTGTGGCAGAGATTCAACTAGTAATTCTATATAAGGGGAAAAACAGCAAAGGATTAGACCTGAATGATTGCTTGAACCAGAACAGAAGCTGCAGCAGAAACACATGATCTCTTTCATTTTTTGTTGGTTTGAAGTTTCCCTCCTAAATAGACAGAAATCACAAATGGCAATTATCAAGTCTGCAGAATCTATGGTACCTGGACTACTTACACTCCAAGGTAAATAAAGAAATGGCCTCAATTATATTGTGACATGAAATCCCCCACTAATTCATAAAACCTTCAGGGGAACTACATGTCACGTCCAAAGTCAATTTTTGGTTCCCAATTATTAATATTTACTAAATTAGAGAGGAATGTATATTGGCACATACAGAGGTACACTTTAAGAAATTAAAAGAAAAAAAAAAGCCAATTATACAGCCAGTGCTTCATTCATCAATAAATATAATATGTTAAAAAGCATTGACTCAATCCTGGAAATTTCAAGATCAACCCGTCAGATCTGCTGCTCCTCCCACTCCGTCCACATCAGACAGAATGCAGACGAGGCTCCCTGAGCCTCTACTTTTAGTACTCTCCCCTTACTCATCTGGTTACTTTCCCCACAGATAACATCATCTGGGATTATCAATGGCACATAATGAGTATGAAAAGAATATGCTATGAGTCTTAAGTCGCCTAGTACTCTAGGAAGAGAAAAGATTCAAGGTTGTAAGGTCCATCAGGAATATTGGATGGGAAACTTTTACTATTGAAGAGGCTGAGAACAACCAATTTCAGGGCTGCTCTTCAGTGCTGTGGATAGTAACCGATAACAAAGAAGAGAAAGAATGAAGAAATTTAAGGAAGAGACCTAGATACCATGGCACCACACTAAGGGTTAAAATTGCATTTTAACAATCAAATAAAGAATCAAAAACTCCTTTAAAAGTTTGATACTTGGATCTCCCTGACAAAGCAAAAGCATTACATGAATTTATAAACTATCCTACCTTTCCATATGATGTTACCAAAAACAAGAGTAAATCTAAGACTTTTTTATGAAGATTATGTGATGCGGACATCATTGGATCAAGTTTTATTTTTATTGTTATTGGACCTTATTTATTTATGTTTTTTAATTTTATTGTTATTGGGCTTGTATTAGTGGGTTGG
The DNA here is from genome assembly GCA_903798375.1 of Fraxinus sp. D2006-0159. Taxonomy (NCBI): domain Eukaryota; kingdom Viridiplantae; phylum Streptophyta; class Magnoliopsida; order Lamiales; family Oleaceae; genus Fraxinus; species Fraxinus sp. D2006-0159. The sequence goes on from CAIGRQ010094173.1 coordinate 9,960, forward strand.
CCCAAACCCGTTAGGTTTTCGCTATTTATTGGGTTTTTTCATTGTTATTAGACAGTTGATGAATATGATGAATTAAGATTGGCTTGTAGCCGTTTCTCCCCTCCTCCCCTTCTTCTCTTCTTCTTCCCCCTTCTTCTAGCTTCTTCTTCTTCTCTTCTTTAGCTTTGTTAATTCTAATTTACCCTAAATTCTCAATCGTCCTGCATCATTATGAAAACTACAGAAATCTCCTTGGGCTAGATATTACTGAAGAAAATACAAATATCAACTATACCAGACCCCAATATGGATTGACTAAGAGCTTATTTGGAATATAAGATATATCAAAATATATTCTATTTCCTTGAAAACATTCCTTTATATTTGCTTTCTCTATAATCTTTTATTGCCCAGCATCAGTCTCTCATGGTTGGAGAAAGCTTTACCTCGAATTTTGTAGTGTTAAAATACAACAATGGTTACTGACAACAAATAAAGCCATTGCACGGTATGAAACTTAAAACTTCTAGCTCTTCTTCATTATGTGAGTCACTAGGAGAAACTTTAGGATATTCATCTTTTCAGATTTTCCTTCAAAAACCTTCCGGAATGACAAAATCAACAATTGGAATAGGTTGAATTATCTACTGATTCTTATCGTCCTTCCAAACTTGAACAAGGCCTATTTGTCCAGTTAGTCTACCCATTTTGATTCTACATGGCCTTCTTTCAATTTTACTGCTACAAAAACATTATTGTACTTCAAGCTATTAACCATTATTCTCTACAGATCTAGTCTTGCTTCAACTTAAGCCTTTTCAAATATCATGAAAAGCAGCCTCTATATCTGCAATAATAATGCTGTTTGCGTTTTATGCAGTCACTTACCACAATTAACATCCCATTGATGCTTTTCTCCTTTTGGTCATTGAGTCAAAACTACCAGCAACTGCAACTTGATTAACTTCTTGAGAAATACACAGATCAACATGCAATAATTCTGTCTCATTAGCACCTCATATTCACCCTCTCCAGGTATATTAAGTGAAACTTCAGGCACCTAATCATCTTGCCTACAGTCTTAGAAAATCTTGGCCTAAACAGCCACATTAAACATGTAAATATGATGGATTCCAGCAGCACTGAGGTAAGAAATGTTTAGGGATTAATCTCTTAAGATCTAACACAAAATTTGATTTTGGCCACTTGGATAGATAGAAGAGATAACGAAAAGAAAAGTATTAGGTTGTTACCGAAATATGAGAGGTATTGGACCATGGATGGATAGAAGAGATAACGAAAAGGAAAGTATTAGATTGTTATAGAAATATGAGAGGTATCGGATGTGTGAAGATTTAAACCATTAAAGAGGCCAACAACGAACAATTTCAGGGCTGATCTTGGGCTCTGTGAACAGAGCCCAATAATAATATGGATTGGTTCTGCCCATATCCGATCCGATCCAACTCCATATCCGAGATGCTAGGTTATCGGATATCCAATCATATAATCAAATCCGAAATTGAAGAAACTATAAAGATAAAAAAAAAATTATTAGTCAACTTCTAAGCCCTAAAATAAAAGTTCCAGGTGTCTTTTTACTCAATTCTTGGCCCACCTATTTATAGATTACAAATCATGTGATATTCTAGTAAGTATCCGATGTGGAAATTGGGAAGTTGAGAACAATAAAAGCAACTTCAACGGTTGGCCCCTTTGGTTGTTTAATCTATAAAATAAATTAATTAATTAAATTTTTATCTTATTTTAATTAACAAAAAATTGAAACTCTCCAAATATTTCAATTAACAATATTGTACTATTAACTAATATTATTTATTATTTGAAAATTGTGTAAAGTATAATATAAGTTTCAAAATNTACTATTAACTAATATTATTTATTATTTGAAAATTGTGTAAAGTATAATATAAGTTTCAAAATGAAAATAAATTATGCGATAATATATAAATATATTTTATTATTATGACAAATCGGATTGGGTTGTTATCGAATCGGATTGACCTATATCCATATTTGCTACATTTAGTAAATGAATTATCGGATTTGGATCTTGATCGATTTATCAAATTGAAACCCTAATTCATCTCCCATTAATTTTATCGGATTCGAATCAAAATACAATCCATTGACAGCTATATCCAGGAACAGTGAGTGCATATAAATATTTTCAAAATCTTATAAATCAGGTATCACTAATGAAGTAGAAGCATTACAAGGGTTATGCTGACTACTCACTTTCCTAATTTTACTAGGAACATGTTTCCTAGTTGGAAATGAATTAAATTGACTACCAAACCCTTGCAAACCTATTTTAGAATTATTCAAATAACTCAACCCAACTTAAAACCAAGTATCCAAAATCTGGAAATTAAAGGTGCCCCACATTAGAAAGTGCTATGGGAAGCAGATTTAAAGCTTGCTAATAGGGACCCAATATAGACTAAGAGCTATTTTGGACAATAAAATATCGACCGTGAAGATTCTATTCTAAGAAAGTCAATGTCTTGCCCACATTCTGACTTACTCCAATCCCATTTACTTCCACAACACTGACCAATTCGGACAATAATCTGCCCAGAAACCTGAAGAAACAGAGAAGGCAACAATGGATCACCTTGAATGTAGTGATTACAGATTGGTACGATATGAATGTGGTCCTTGTGCTGTATTACCGTAAGCAATCTTAGCCCATACATATCTTCTTTTGTGATATTCTCAACTATCTAACAAGATAAAACACATTTTAACTTTGGACAAATTTGTAAACCATAGAGATTGGAGATAAAAGTCCTTACCCTGGCCAGGGCAATCAGTGCTTTCTCCTCTAGTTTGTCCACAGGTACAGTTTTTCTGGCCGCCTCCTGTCTATGTGGATCTTCATACTGCACAAAACCAAGTCATAAACTAAACAAAATTTTACATTGTTTACTCCTAAAGCAAAAATAAAAATTAATGTTTGGTCTTTTAAGTTCTTCAAAATAACAAGAAAAATAACTTAAATCAAAAAATGATAAGCACATAATTAAAGGTGAAATAATATATTGTAATCAAGCAAGTACCACCAAATTAAAATCTGTATTTACTGTATTTTACAGTCAATGACTCAATGGAATAAGCAAAGTACTTAGAAGTTATACTAGTAAAAGATCAAAACCTTAAGGAATAGAAAAAGATTCGCAATCATTACCATTAGAACTTGACCAACATAAGGCCGTATCCTCTGCTCAACCTGCTCCTTATTTTCACTTGCAACAAATTGTTGCATCATTAGTGCTTCTTCTTCGGCCTAAATATACAACTGTAAATCTTCAATAAGTTGTCAAAACAGAGAAAATAATAAATCAAAATCCATTTGGTTCATGGAACTATTTTTCAGAGAGAGGGAGAGGGAGAGGGATTACACAGCTTTTACTTCCCTGACAAAATGATGGTCAAATTTGAAGCTTTGTCCAACTAACAGAAAGTTAAGGGGAATAATGTAAAATAATTCTGTAAAAAATAGAAATGAATATAACTCTTATCAAAAGATAGATTCCATATATGGTGTCAGTCAAGAGTTTATATAAATTTCCAGTTTGTTTCATGTTTCGTTTTCCTTCCTAAATTTTGTGCATAAAGTTATAATGGTCAATGGAGATTAAAAAATCAGTTGTTATCCTTGTAACAAATCATTTCTAAATCACCACTTAACTGAGAAATACGAAACAAGAAATGATTTATCAACTAATGAGCAAAAAATAACATAAATACCAACGGCAACAAGATTTGGGATTTACTTTTTAACCTAAACAAAACTGAAAACTTTCTTAAGCAAGATAAAATAAAATATATATATGAAAAATAAAATGTAAACTAATGTGACGGTTCAAAAGTCCCTCTTCATAATTTGGATTATATTATCGTATAATTTCCAATGATATCAAATTAACTGGAAAAAATATTCAATTTATGCTTTATTTATTTACTTTGATACTGTGTCAAATCCTACATGAAGGTCATAATCAACGATACCTTCAAATACGTTTATCTTGAATCGCCATTTTAAGCAGGAACGAAATTATTGGATAACAAATTAACTGAATCAACGAATAATCAGTAATAAGGATAGGAAAAACTAAAAATTCTTTGACAAACCTGCAGCAACCGAGCAAACTCTTCATCGGATTTTGCAAAATCAGGTTCCGTTTTTTCCTTTTCAACCTCATCGATTGACAATAACCGTAATTTATGAGAAATCATCTCGAGATCAGAATCATCCGATACAGTTCTTTCATCGTCTCCTCCAAATATCTGAAGTCACGCATCCAAATGCACATAAATCAATAAGCACAATTATGCACAAACACTCACAAGGAGGAGGGAGGGAGAGGAGACCTTTTGTTCATCAGGAGGAATTGAGGTGAGAGAGAAAAGCTGGAACTTGAGGACCTAGAAAGGAATCAAACCAAGAATTAATAAATTGACCATTGATCAGCGAACTGTGTGAGATTGTGATGCAGCAAAGCAGCCAAAGAATTATAACACGTAATCGAGTATCAAAACCAGAATTTCTCCAATTTTTATCCAAATCGGTATTGGTTTGAACCGATCACGTGGCTTTTGCTACATCAATAGCAAGAGAAGAAAGGAAGAGACTTCGAAGCCATCATCGGTGTCGTAGTCAAGATCGAAAGTGGAGCCATTGTGCTGAACTTGGAACTTCCGAGCCACCATTTTCGCTGATTCTTTTCTCCTGTCAAATAAAAGGTAAATTATAAATACAAGTTGTCCAGATTTCAATTGGGTGTCTCAAATTTCACAATCCAAGTTACCAAATTTCATAATTATTTCAATTTAATTCCATTAGTTAGCGGGGATGTTAAAATTAACAGTCCTTCGGTGAATTTGATTGCGCAAAAATTGGATTTTTTAAAAAAAATATGTGACTAGAAAGTTACCCAGATATGAAAGAATAAAATTAAAAATTAAGTATAGTGAGGAAAAAAGAATTTCAAACAAGGGTTACTTGTGCATTTGGCTTGGGAATGAAAAATTATATGATTGCTTTGGAATTGTTCTGGATACATCGGTGTAATTATATTTTTCTCGAACTTGAATTTGATTGTGTGGATTAACATACAAGAATCAATTAGAAGTTCTACTATTAAACTAACCAATTATTATCACTTTAGACGAAGTTGCAAGAAGTCGACACGAACAATTTCAGTCAATCCAAGTGTGAAGAAAAATGAGACTCTAAAGCTTATTTTCACATGAATTTTTCCATATGTAACATATAAGACCTTTTTATGGTTCATATAGGTCATATATGTCGCGTTTTGCGTGCTTTTAACATCCACGTCAGTATAATAATTTCATTAATCAAGGGACTCGAATTGAAATAATTATGAAGATTCATGACTATTGAGATTCTCAAAAGTTATTGTGCACCAAATTGTGACTTTCCTCAAATTTGGTGACATCCTACCCTCGAAGAAAGGAATAAAGTGTGTAAGAACAAGGAATAAAGAGAATTTTAAATTCTAAAATTTGGAGATGCCTTTTTATTAGGAAAAATTGTAGTAGCGGTCCATAACCTTTCCATTTTTGCAGACTTTATCATAACCTTCATTTTGTGCCAGATGAGGTCCCTAATCTTTCATAAATATGCAGCTGGGGTCCCTTTGGACGGAAAACATCCAAAACACCGTCGGTTGACCTGAAATATTAAAAAAATTTGGTATATTGACCCTTTTAAGGAGGGGCAATTTCGTCCAATCACTATTCCTCATTTGATAATGTTCAAATCATTATACATTTCCCTCCACATTGTTGAATAATATTTATTTTCTCTCCCTCCAGTAACTGTCAGACACTTTTCAGAAAGATGTAGATAAATGTCTATAGATGTAGGTTCTCTGTGGAGATGAAGACTTCATAGACGAACTTGAATCAAAAAAGAAGGTTTTTCAGCTACCCACAACGTAAATATGCAGGTAGATGTAATTTATTTGATGGGTTGACCCGTCAATGTGTGAGAGATCGAATGAGCTGATTCTTGGACTTCTACAGGCTAGGAGGGAGATGAAACATGAAATAAACACCATCTATTCAAGAGGTTGTACAACATGGAAGACTTGGCTAATTGGATTTGTATGTGGAGTTTTAGTGAAATGGGTTTGTATTTAGATGGTTTAGGTATGAGCTAAGATGTTTGGTTTTTGTGTTGTGATGTGGGTTTCACTATGAAAATCACGTGGTCTGTTGTCTTCTTACTTATTTTCCAGTAATAAAACGTGTTATTATTCAACTATGTTTCGATGTTTTGTTTCTCCTACGTTTCTCTTCTTTATAGTGTGAGGTCCTTATGCATCAAAGTGAAGTTACTGTACAAGTGTCTTGCACAACACCTATGCTCAGCTCCTTCACAGAATTTGCTAATGGATTCTATCAAACCCTTCTGTTTATCTGAAATAAAGGTCCAAGCCCTGCTGCTATGCATTCCAATGTCAACAATCAAGAGTTCTATGAACCATTCCTAATTTCTTTTGTTCTCAACATCCACTACAGCCCATACAACAAGGAACATGCAGTTTTCTTCATCAATACCAACTGCAGCCAGTAGTTGTTCACATTGTTCGCTTTTTAAGAAGTATCCATCCAAACCAATCATTGACTTACACCCTGACCTAAATCTTTCTTTGCAAGCTCCATCCATATGTAACATCTTTTGAATGTGGGCCTTGGACCTTCAGCTTGAACCATGCTACCAGTATTAGTTCTTTTCAGTTCTTCACCATAGTCTTACGGTATCTTGTATTGCTCAGCTATAAGATCGTTAATAACATCTAGACATTATTCTCTCGTCCTATAAAATTGATGCTTTGATATCTCATACATGCAATCCTCCTATGTCTCAATCAAGCTACTCTTGGACAATTTTGGATCTAATCTGAACTTTCATATGTATTTCTTTGCTAAGTACCTAGCATTTACTCTTTTGTTCTGCCACACCATTGTGCAAGTATGTTCATCCTTGAAAGTGTTAATCCTAAAACTTTTATTTGGCTATTTGTGGGCATATAACTCCCATGGACAGTTATTCTCATACCTTACCCTTAGTCTGGCTCCTTCATTCTTTACATATCTTATCTACCTTGCATTTTTTACTAAATATTGTACCAATGCATCCCTCAGTATCTTTATGTTGTGCCATTATATCCCTCACCATCCATTTCTGCTTGCATTTCATCTATTTCACCTGCACTCTCAACCTCATCCACTACATATACATCACTTTCATTTACAAATTCATCGTACACCTCCGCAGCATATTGTATTTGGTGCCCAAGTTGACCATCATCTTCCTTGTTTCTTCCACCTTCTCCAAAACCTCACTTGTGTCAACATCTACAACTGAAATATCATCTCTCACATTTTTATCACGTGGCAATTCTAAGACTTCAACCACATGTGATAAGTTTATTTTGTACACTTATCCAGGCCATTAAATTAGAGTATTTGTAAGTGATTTAGATAAATTATAACTTAATTTTGTGTTAATATTTTTGTTTGGTTAAACTCAATGCAAATTAATGGATTTGAAAGAAAGGAATGAAAAACGTGCGA
>CAIGRQ010094196.1:0-11614 GCA_903798375.1 Fraxinus sp. D2006-0159
GACTATAGAATGAATGACTGATATTGTTGATAATTGATAAATGTAGAATCGGAGATTGGAGAATGTAAATTGTATCGAGTAGATAATCAGATAATAGAGATTGATATTGGTGGATAAAAAGTTTGATTTAGGTGGGTACTTATAGAAACAAAAAAAAAATGAAAAAAAAAGGTCTAAGGACCAAAACGGTCATTGAATACCAGAACGATCACTGAACTTTTTTTTTTTAAATGGACGAGCCATGAGCCGAACCGCTCGTGGCTCGTTTAATTAACGAGCCACGAGCCGCTCAGCTCGTGGCTCGTCACTTAATTTTTTTTATATATAAATGAGCCACGAGCTGACTCGTGGGCTCGTCTATAGTGACAAGCCGAGTAGGCTCGTCACGTCACACGAGCCACCCCGTTTGGCTCGTGCTCGGCCTTAATTTTTTACGAGCTCGAGCGGCTCGTGGGTGTGAACAATACGAGCCGAGCAGGCGAACCGACGAGCCGCTCGGCTCAATTGCCACCTCTAGATCCCCTACATGTGCACATCACCACATATGAAAGGGAGTGTCGATTTGCACATGAAGACAACAGACGAAGGTAAAGAGCCTACCCTTTATTCGATTCTTATGTAATTCATGAAGTGATTGTTAAGAATCATTTTGGATGTTCTGGAAGATATATATATATATATATAAAAGGGAGTTGTTGAACTCATGGGGTATTTCTTCTACATTACATTCCACACTACAACATGCTAAACTTGTCATCCCCTATTCTAATTGAAGTTTTAGTTTCTTTTAATTGACTCGTTTGCTGTGAAATATGCTTAAATTGCTAATGATTTGGAGAATAGTTTACTCTATACACATCTATTGGTGAACAGTTATTGCTTATACACCAGAGGTAAATAATTTCATTGTTTTCAATTTGTTGACTGACTATGAGGAAGACCCCGATTTCGTTCATTCTGAGGTTGACATGGCTTCTGAAGAGGATGATTTTTTGTACGACCGCAATGTGATAAATGGCATCGAAATTGGATTGGACGTGAATGAAGCTAGAAATGATAGAGTAGTGATGAGTGTAGGAGGGTGGGAGATGATGACTTGGATTATCCATCATCTAAGGAGTTATTATTGGCTTGTTCTTCGGACGAAGAGGATGGTTATTGCTTTCCAGGATTTTATGCTAAGACGGATATGAGAAATTCGCATTTTGAGGTTGGATAACTCTTTCGATCAATGGAAGATTTTCGGATTGCAGTGAGAAACTATGGTGTTCTAAATGGTTACAATGTGAAGTTAAAGTGTAATGATAGAAAACGAGCACAGGGAGTTTACAAAATGGGGTGTAATTGGAGGATATGGGCCTCGAAGTTGAGTACGACAAAGACAGTGCAAGTGAAGTCTTACACGGTCGAGCACACATGCATACGAAGCCAAAACAACAGACATTGCAACTACATCTTCTTGAAAAATAGATACATTGAACAGTTCAAGATGGACCCCGATTGGAAAACAAAGTCCATTTTGACAACTGTGAATGATGATTTGAAGATGGACATAAGTAGAAATGTAGCCAACAAGATGAGGTGATATGCTGATGAATTGTTGTTTGGAACCATAGAAGAACAATTCAGACTTCTGAGGAGATATGTTGCGGAGATACTTAGGATGAATCCGAGATCAACATTGATGATAGCTCTACATGAGCAAGTTTTCAAAGGTATCTACATATGCTTCAGTGCCTGCAAGGTCGATTTTAAAATTGGATGCAGGAAAGTGGTAGGTGTTGATGGGTGCCATTTGCGAAGATATTTTGGAGGAATTATGCGAACAGCAGTGGGGCAGGATGCTAATGATTGTATATACCCCGGTTCATGAAGCATCTCCAAAAGGACATTGAGATTAGCAATGGAAGGGATTGGACATTGCTGAATGACAGACAAAAGGGTCTTCAAAATGTATGCGAGGAGTTATTCCCAGAGGCAAAACATCGCTTCTGTGTACGACATATGTACACAAGCTTTTTAGCCGCCGAACATAAGAGCAAAATATTAAAGGATTTTCTTTGGAGTGATGCTAAGTCAACAACTATTGTTGAGTTCAAACATTGGATGCAAAAAATTCGCGAAGTAAGTAAAGATGTATATGGATGGCTGATAAGAGACACCCTCAAGAGTGGAGTCGATCACACTTTCTAGTGCATTCCAATTGTGACATTCTGCTTAACAACATATGCGAAGTGTTCAACAAAATGTTGTTGGACGATAGATAGAAAATGATTCTAAATATGTTGGCATCAGTACAGATAATGTTTATGAAGCGAATACAACAGAGACGAGAAAAAATGAGACGATGCGAAGGTCGTTTATGTCCAAAGATTACAAAAAGATTGCACAAGATCGCTGAGATTTCAAGAGAATGCACATTGCACTTGTCAGGGGGTCCAAGGTGGCAGGTTGATTGCAGTTATGGACATTTGTAGTTGATCTTGAAAAACGTATTTGCACATGTTGAAAATGGGAGCATACGGGTATACTTATATGCATGCCGTAGCACTGATACGAGACCGCAAAAATGAACCTGAGGATTTTGTTGATAATTGCAATACAATCGAGACTCACATGAACTGTTACAATAATATCATGAACCCGATCAACGGCAAAATGTTGTAGCCAAAGGTGGATGCCCTTAGAATTATCTAGCCTAAGTGGATTGTGCCTCAACGGGGAAAGAAACAAAAAAAAATAGGATGAAACAGGCTGGGGAGATGGTAGTGCAAAGTTAGGGAAAGTCATACATCAAAAAGAAAGGGCAAATGGGCATGATGTGTTCGATATGTCTATTGAAGAGGCACAATAAAAGATATCACTCCAGCGATGGTCCCCCAGTTCAGGTTTGTATTTATCTGTGTCTATGTTAGATAATGTTGTCATATGCTAACCTATTTACTCTTCGAACAAGAATGGTTCAATGTTGAATTAGAACCAATTGATTCAAATATCAACGTAGTAGTTAACGAACATGTAAGTAAATATCAAATTATTTTAGCTACTGCATGTGAATAATGGTTTCTGTTGGACTACATGGTAAACTGGTGTTGTTAAGAGGTCAGGAATCGCCATCGATCTAAAACCCAAATGAAGAAGAGCCCATGCGCTTCATTCCAACCCCCATGGTTGCTAAACAAACACACACGAGTAGTGGAGGATATGACTAGCTATTGTGATTTGTATTCATGTAATTTTTTTTCCTGAAAAGTAAAGTAACGTTATGGTATCTTTTTGTGATGGAACGAGCAATGAACCGATTTTTTTGTTATGCTTTTGAAGGGGATTGTAAGGAACTTTTACGGCAGATATTTTGTATGTCAATCTTCTGTGTGAATCGATTTGTTGTTATGCTCTTTAATGGAATTGATTTCCTAAGTTGTAGTAACATATTAGCATTACAATTTTACCATTCCTCATGCTCAATGAAAAAGGAATATATATGAATTCAATAAAAAGTTTACCCGCCTGTTAAAATAAACATCTCAAAAGAATTTCATAAGGCAATAAAAAATGATTACATAAAAGTCTTACATCCAAGCCTTACAACATACATAATTTACTACAAGTTCAAAGAAGATTACATAAACATGGATTTAGACAAATACAATAGAAGTCTTCAACTCGATCACATGTTTGTTACAAAGTCACTGAACTTTTCCCTTTCCTTTCCTATTATCCTCTGTAACCTCTTTTCCTTTGCGCATGGTAATGTTGATGGATATCTCGATGTTTTTTTTCCAATTATTTGAGCATATGTGTTGAACATACACAATAAATCTTGGCATGGATCTTTCGTTTTACAATTACCCGAACAAACATAGCTCCCTTGTGCGATAGACCGTTCTTCATTCTTCCACTCGAAGTGACCACAATCCCTAGTACAATATAAGAACAACCGCCCTATGTTTGAAGTATTTTTCTCCACCTCCATACATTTCTCAAATCCCTGGCCACATTTTGAACATCGTTTCTTTGTTGGGTTGTCCGAAAAGTAGTGATCGGGCTTTCACAACTGTGACATATGTCCATGTTCTTCCCTACCATAACGCTTCAAATTTGGGATGAGTGTCAACTATAACAATCAAACTACAAAGAAATTAGTCTTTTAGCAAATAAAGTCCCAATCTTCAGTTCCAATACTTGCCACATTTAGGACAGAAAAAACTACCACGAAAATTCTTTGATGGTAACTTACTAAGAATGACTCCATATAAGAAAACAACTACCATGGCACTTCATTGATGGCAACCACCTTAAATTTACTGACCATAATAAACGAGTAAAAAGTTTCAAGAAGCAACTTTGCAGAATGAGTATGAAGTGAAGATTAGTCTAGCTCTAAGAATGACTCCTACTCAATGTATTATTAATCTATCTCTAAGAATGAAACAACTTTCCATTAAAATACAATGCCATACACAAATTCTAATTTTCTCAACTCTGTAAATCAACAAATGAGCATAAATTTCAATTTCTTTCTCTTTGCATTAGAGCTATCAATCTTTACACATATGCCAGTCTTTGCCCAATTTTACTAACCAAAGTAAAAAACCATACCACGTGCGGGGAAGAGGAAAAACAATAGATCAAATGTAGCGATTTTACCTCCTTGTGGTCCTTCCATGTGGGCTTCTTCAAAATTCCTTTCACACGTTGTTAGGTAGGGCGTGTAGACGATGTTGGAATTATGGTTTTTGGGAGTAGGGTTCACACCTTCGACTGGTATTGCTATGAAGGCGACGAAGATTTGCCAATCGCCAAGTGTGCAGGAATCGATTGGGGGGAGGGTTTTGAAGGAAATCGATCTAGGGCTTCTTGTTCGAATTGGAGAGAAATGGTGTTAGGCATTTCGATTTCATTGTGAATTGTCGTGTTTTTTAGAATAAAATCACGTCCAACCTGGCCAACTTCACGTCGTAGACTGCCAAGTCACCTACCATCAAGACACATCAGACCGTTTGAAACGGTTGAGATGGTGGGTGGTGGATGGAGGGGTACGACTGTAAGTTCAGGGACCGTCGAGCAGCAAAATAAAGTTCAATGACCACAACGTGACATTGTGCTAAGTTCAATGATTAATTGAACTTTTTACTCGATCTCCCTAATGAAAAATCATTTTTTCTCCAGTGAATTAATCCAAATGGACACGTGACGTGAACCATTAAATCCACGCGATTTTAATAGTTTCATTTTCACCAGTTCATCATACCCATCAAATCCCCCTCATTTCCTCTCTCCAAGCCCGTCCAGATCTACCGGATTTGCAATCAAATCCCAATCCAAATTTCCCACAAAAAATGTTCCTCTTGGACTGGTTTTATGGGGTCTTGGCCTCCCTCGGGTTGTGGCAAAAAGAGGCCAAGATCTTGTTTCTTGGCCTCGATAATGCTGGCAAAACCACCCTTCTTCACATGCTTAAGGATGAGGTGATTTTTTTTTGTTATTTCATTCATACTAATTGAAAACACGGAAATTATTTGTAAAAGTTATAATTGTTTTTATTTGAACATGGATCTTGATGGTTTGACTCGACTGAATTATTTGGATTTTTGTAGAGATTAGTGCAGCATCAGCCGACGCAATATCCCACCTCGGAAGAACTGAGTATTGGGAGAATTAAGTTTAAGGCGTTTGATTTGGGGGGTCATCAGATCGCCCGTAGAGTCTGGAAGGATTACTATGCAAAGGTAGACTAATATATATAACTGCTTTTTCTGTATTTGATTTTATATATTCTGTTATTGGATTGCTTGGAATTGTGATTATGGTGCTTTTATAGCTGGGTTTTAGTTTAGATTCCATTGCAGTTCGATATTTTTTGGAAATATTAAGAGTTCTGAGGGAGAGTGCTATGATTAGTTATTGATTTTATGCTCAAGTGGGTATGGATTTGCTTGACCTGGATGTTGGTCTTTTTTGCAAATGTTTCGAGTGATCTAATAAGGATTGTTGAAAATGTGTTTTCTGGAGCGTACATGGAGTGATTTCATAGTTGGAAAAGCATTGAAGTCTATGAGATATTTAGTGGGATATGAAGATGGTTTTTTATTGGAAAGAAGTCACAATTGCATTTTGGCATTTCTTTTGTTTATGATGTAAATTTGCGTAGAGTATGACTATCTAATACGACATCAGGTTATTAGCTCAATGTCATTGAGCTTGAAGGTTTATGATTTGCTTCTTTCTCCAGTGTAATTTGAGCTTTATGCCAATTTCTAATTTTGCACACTGAGTTTGTCTCTAACCGATACCTTTCTGTGTACAAGTCGAACTTATTATGCCTTTGCAGCATAGATGGCATATTCAGATAGTAAAATCTAAGTTTCCTGCTTATGCTAATTTTCTCACGAATATATTCTTCTGACGATTTTCAAGATTGATAACATCTTGAATTATCACTTGCTGCTTGAGATATCCATAAGTATACTTAATCTTCTGCAGCTGCTACCCTCGCTGCTTACCATTGAATTGGAGAAGTAACATAATTTTTGTTTTGATCACACCATATGTTTCCTTTTTGTCATCTTATCAATAACCTTGCTTCTTTTTTCGTATGAACATGTGCGCCATGTGGTTTTTCAGGTTGATGCTGTAGTGTACCTGGTTGACGCCTATGACAAGGAGCGTTTTGCAGAATCAAAGAAGGAATTAGATGCACTCCTTTCTGACGAGTCCCTTGCCAATGTCCCATTTCTCATTTTGGGAAACAAGATTGACATACCATATGCTGCCTCAGAAGACGAGTTGCGCTACCACCTCGGCCTGACTGGTATAACCACTGGCAAGGGAAATGTCAATCTGGCAGACTCTAACGTGCGCCCTTTAGAGGTATTCATGTGCAGCATTGTACGCAAAATGGGCTATGGTGATGGCTTCAAATGGGTTTCTCAATATATCAAGTAGGGCGAGAATCTGGGAGATGTTCGTTTAGTTGAAGGAGAGGGGAAGGCAAGAGAGAGAGAGAGATTCTTTGTTTTTCAGTCTGTTAGTGGTTAAAAAATTGTATGCTTTGTACTTTCAAATTTGTAAGTTAAAATGACATTTGGTGAGTGCTACTAGTAACCCTTCTAAAAATTTTACCTGATGCTCGAGGACTTCGTTGGTATTTAGTTTGTGTACTTTCTACTATGAATTTTGATAGGCTATGAAGTTAGACCTTTTCCTTTATGAGATTTTGGTAATGATGATCGCTGGACGTTAGAAAATCTCGAGCTTATTTTTCAAGAAAAGAACTAGTGCCTCATTTGAACCAGGATAATTCTTATTGTACATCAAGGGTAGGAGGGAGCCATGTGTCCATTATGGACACCATTATGACTCTCCTGATGTACCATTAGCACCACTCTTTGAACCATTAGAACCATGCATGGATGTGGTCCCTCAAGTGTAAATCAATATATACACTCGGGAGCATCTCCAATGGTGTTCTACAATAGATCTAATAGTAATTTAGATCTTCAAATTGGTCGAAATTCTCTTCAATGGGGAGATTTGAAGGAAATGCAAATTACAGAAAAACTTGGGAACCAACTTCATTCAAAAAAATGGGACCCAATAGCTATACCAAAAAAAGTGGGCATTAGATGGGAGGGTGGTTCATAATTCATCAACCAAAAATAGACGGATGCTCTTTTAGTCTATATTTATAATAACATTGCATTAATTTTCTATTTATACAATAAATAGCATTTATATGTTCACCAATTTAGTTTGCCCTCGATTTTCGCAATAAAATATTTTTCCATCTATTGGATTCCAAATGATGAAATTAAGATGAGGAAACACGATTCAACGATTACGATGAGATGGAAATGCTATATTTTTAGAATTTTGTTTTCTTAACCAAATTTTGAAATTTTTCGGTCGGTTTGTTCGTAAATATACAAACCAAAAATAGATCAACTTAAAAAATATACGAACAAAATCTAAAGTGAAAAATGAAATATATATATATTACTTACATCTTTTCATTGGAATAAGATTTGATTTAGATTCACCGAAATGTAAATAAATATGTAAAAATGATTCTGGAGATATCAATTTACACTCAATTTTAAACCAACATTGGAGGTGTTGGACCTGATGTATTCACTATCTAATTTTATCATGTCAAAAGAACTTTTTTTTAGGTTTTTGATCTTTTTCAGAAATATGTAAAAAAGTTGGATAAATTTTACCAGGTCCCTAATATTAATTATCCAAAAAGATTTGCTTTATTCTAAAATAATTTAATTGGTGACTTCAATTCGAATTATAAAATTCTCACATGTTCATGAAATCTGTCACCTTGTTTTAATTCATCCAAGTGATTGTGATGTAACTAGTGGTGCAAACGAGTCCATTGGTTCGGACAACCCATGGCTCGACTCGAAAAAGTTCAAGCTGAGTAGTCTCTGAGGACGTTTGTATAAGCCAAGGTTGGGACCAAACCTAAAAAAATGAGATTTATCTCGAGTCCAAGCTAGACTGCAAGCCGCATGAGCCAAAATATAGGTTGGCCCGTATGTGGGCTCGTTTGCATAATTAATTTTGTAATTTATAAATTATCGATCAATTTTAATATATTTGAGTAAAAAAAAATCGAAAAAGTTGGTGAGCCGACTCCTCAAGCCAAAGTCTGGGCCAAGCTCCATTTTTGGGGACGGGACATGCCGGTCTCGGCTCTAGCCTTTGTTAAATGATTCGACTTGCGAACCAACTGGACTTGTTGCCACCGCTATAGTAACTATTTAACTATTGAACAGAAATTTTCAATTAATTGATAAGACCGGATTTTAAGAGGTTGAAGATGTGTGCTACGATTTTCCTAAAATATCAATAAATTGCTAGATGGTCATAGTGACAGTCAGTCTTAAACCTGTGGAGGTAGTTGGTTGGGGCTGGTGAATTTGCCCAATAAACCAAACTATACGGAGCTTATTCAATCGTGCTTTAAGGCGGCTTTTCTAACTGTGCTATTTTCTCTTTCAATTCAGCCGTCCATCCACATAATTGAATTGGAAAATTTTGCTCCAAGATGGGGTGGATGACTAGATTTCTAACGGCAGTGGCGTTTTTGGCAATTGGAGCCGTATTTTCGCCGGAAACCTTTGGATCAAAATCAATCGGCCTGCATTCGCCGATGCTCACAACTCTCTTGAAGCTGGCCCACCTTCTCTGCTTCTCCACCGCCTTTGGCGCCGCCCTCTGGGTGACTTTTATCGGCGGCATCATCATGTTCAAGTAAATTACCTAGTTTTTACATTTTTCCCACAAACGTTACTTACCCTTTCTTGAAATAGCTCTCCTTTTAACGTAGCTTATGCGGATAATTTTGTGTATGCGACTTTTTAAAAAAAAAAAAATAAGAGAGGGTTGAAATGATATGAAATTACAGGGTTATCAAAGAAAATATAAATTAAATATAATTGAAACAAACTTATGGCACTGCTCTCTTTTTTCATATAGCTTTTTGAGATCAAAATTCACTGGCGTTCGCTGAAGTTATAGCAAAATCTTGTACTAAAATTTTGATGAATAGACGAGGTAGGGGTTGATGTCAAATCCCTGGGCACAGGTGGATTTTGATTAAAGAAGTTATGGTGAAATATCAGGGTCATTGAACTTTTTTGTGCCTAATTAATTGTTGAACTTATAATATGTTTCAGCTGTTAGGTTCTCTGTTGGCATTAGTTAAAAAGATACATCTTTATCAAAGTTGCATTTTTGGACATGTTTCCAAATTATTATTAGTGTCATCGTGTCGTCATAGGTTAACTGTCATGTATAACTTTCCGATGAGTTAACTTACATGGAATGGGTGGGGTCACTGGGAAACTAACCTTGAAACAAATTATGAATTCATTTATCCAGTTCAGTGTTGCCAGTGAATCCGACTTCATTGCAACACTCTTATCATGTAATGCCAATAATTTTGTAGTATTGAAGGAAGAAGTGATGGAAATAATACAAAATTATGGTGTTATCTTCATTGTAGGAATTTACCAAGGCATCAGTTTGGGAATTTGCAGAGCAAGATGTTTCCGGCATACTTCTCAATGGTGGGGGTATGCTGTGCAGTGGCGATGGGCGCTTTTGGGTACCTGCATCCATGGAAGACTTCAACCGCTGCTGAGAAGTACCAGATTGGATTCCTGTTCGCTGCCTTTGCTTTCAATCTCACCAATCTCTTTGTCTTTACCCCGATGACCATCGAGGTACAAAGTGCACTAATTTTTCATGATTGTTGAAAGTATTTGGTACTGGCAATTCTGATATTTTTTTCTTGTTACAATTGAATGTCATGATTGATAAAACTGTAAAATGATTGAGACAGAAATGTTGATAGGATCATAGGAACAAGAAAAGTTGTATGCTTCTTTTGTCTATGAATTACAAATAGAAAGATATAGAGATGAAGATTCTGCAACGATTATGCGATCAAAACTATTAGCAAATAATTAAAAGAGTTGTGGGAATTATGACAAAATCAATGTACTTTCTTATTTTTTAACCATATTTACCATTGATTTGAGCATTAAGAAATACTATTAAGTTGAACTACTAGTTCGGAAATCTTGAGCTAATTAGTAAAAGATTTGGATGGCTTTAAGCAATTGAGCTAAGATCGTTACGTGCTACTAGAGTAACTAAATTCTTCTTTACATATTTCGAGCTCAAGATCACTGATTTGCGAATTTGGAATTGCCTCTGTTGAATTTTTTTGGTTTTGAGTTCTGACTTCTACTAGAAAAGGTTTTCGGACATTCTTTGTTAACCTTGTTTTAATTATTTTCCGCTTGCTGACTATCAATAAATTTGTGATGTTGCTTTTTGACCATTACAACCTTTTTTACATTGAAGAGAGGCAATTTGTGTTATTTCCCCATTTTGAACTGTAACTCATGCTGCCACAGAAGCAGGCAAAGGAAAGAGCCATTGATGGCCCCCACCCCCTTCCTCCCCTCAATTTGATGTGGCCTTAGATTACTCCTTAATCTCAGTGTGTTGTGTGAAGAGCATAATCATATGTTTAGTTATCCCATCAACCCCATGTCAACCTAAAATTTTAGAAGTATATTAGCTCACCCTAATATTCCTTGTGCACGAGGGACTTTAGCAGGCCAGTTTTTTGAGTATGTTAGGGGGGCTGAAATGACCTTGTACTATTCTTCTTCTTCATTATATTGAAAACATGCAACCACGAACTGGTTGTAACTTTTAGAATGAGTATGAATCACTGTAAATTTGTGTATGTTTTGCGTATTTTCCAATTTTATTTGTCGAAGGCTTATTACAAATGGAATTTTTTCAAACTCTTTAGGTTTAATATGACTAGAAATTCTCGCTTGATATGTAACAGTAGCATTTGTTTCAAACAGATGATGAAACAGAGGCACAAAGTAGAGAGAGAATCAAGCATCGGGGAAGAAATTGGGTGGACGAAGAACCAAGAAATTGCAAAGAAAAACCCGAAACTTGCAGCCATGAACAAGAAATTCGGAATGATTCATGGACTATCTTCTCTTGCTAATATCATGTCATTTGGTAGCCTTGCCGTGCATTCTTGGTATTTAGCAGGTAAAATCGA
>CAIGRQ010094215.1:0-13137 GCA_903798375.1 Fraxinus sp. D2006-0159
TGGCGTCGTACGTGGAGTGACGACGTAGAGCCCTTATTTCCAGGGGGTAACAAAACTCGTCACGCTGCTTACGAACAAAAGATTATTTTCATTAAAAAAAAAAACGAGAAGCTCAAAAACAATAGAGAATGTAGGAATTTGGTTAAAATGAGATGAAAATTGGTTTAAGTATAAAACCATGAAATAGTAAAAAAGTGACGTTGTGTCAATTTCATCCAAATATTTGAACTTTATAAGATAGTCAAATTATGAAAATAAATAGACTAGCTTATTCTACTCGTCGAATTGATGATTATAGTATATTTGGAATCTCAAAATCAATTTCAGATGAATGAAAATTGTTGTCCAAAGATATAAGGAAAAATCGGATTTTAGTACCTAATGCCGCCGCTCAAGCGCCAACCTGGAGCCAGGTTGGGCACTCCAGCAACACAATTGTGGCCAGGCAAACATCATGAAAGGCAGCGACTTTTCATGAAAAATGTTGAGTTTGGGGTGTGTCTCTCCTAGCATAATCCCTCATTCTCTATAAATTGGTCACCCTTGTTGTTTTTAAATCATTCCATATCATATATTTCATTGGTGTTACATCAAAACACTTCATAAACTGTGGTTTTTCTTGCATAAAAAATTATGGTCGTGGTAGAGAGGAGATTTCGTTTCAAGTTTGTTGGTCTACGTAATTTAGAATGCTCCTATTGAGGGTCGTGGTCTTGCATCTTGGGAGACGATTGTCGGAAAACCGTTAGCACCGATGAAGGACAAATTTGTGTTAAGGTGAAAGAATCAAACTCTTGCATCGACCAAATCATATGAATTGCATTTCATCATTTCTAGTGTCAAATTCATTTTACATTTATTTCGATTTGATAGAAAGGCTAACTTTTATTTCGATTACAAAAAAGTCTTGATTGAAGAATTGAAATGTTTGATATGAAGAATTGACTTCTCACTTTGTCTTCACGTATTTGGCTTCAGTAAGTCGAATTCTATTCGATTTCATGATTATGAAAAGATACATAGTTTTGATTATAATATGCATGTTTATTGGTGTAATATCATGTTAAAGCATTATGGTTTAATTGTATTTACTCCTTTATATTTGACTTTCTGTTAATAATCCCCTAATTGTTAGGGTGAGTTGTTTGTGCTGATTAGTATTTAAATTGGTCTAGATCTCTTGCCACGTTCTTAGGAGTGTTCAACGTGGAATTTGTTTTTTGTTTTTCTTTGTAAAAGGCTTATATAAAGCCACAGTTTATTGAATAAGAGTTTGTTTTTTTCTTCCAAACACAGTAAGTTATTCAACAGTTTAGTGAGTGACTTATCAGTGGTATCAAAGCCACCATCACATGGGTCTGATTGAGTGTTTTGTGAAATTGCAGTTTCTTAAAGAAGAGAGAAGTCAAAGAATCATGGTGACAAAGAACATTAGCTTTGTTCAGTCACGGTTCGATGGTTATTACGATCATTGAGCTATGATCATGGAGAATTTCCTCAGATCGAAGGAGTATTGGGACTTGATAGAGAATGAGATACATGTAGCAGCAGAAGGGGCAAAAGAGGCGCAACGTAAGACCATTGCAGATTTGAAACTGAAAGATTTAAAGGTTAAGAACTATCTATTCCAAGCTATAGATAGAACTATTATTGAGACCATTCTCAATAAGGAGACTACGAAGGCCATCTAGGATTCGATGAGACTAAAGTATCAAGGCTTTATGAAGGTGAAACATGCTCAGCTATAGGCTTTGAGAAGGGAGTTCGAGATTCTTGGCATGAAGGAGGGTGAAAAAGTGGATGAATATTTTGCCAGGACACTGAACATCGCAAATAAGATGAAAGCACATGGAGAAAAAATGGAGCAGAGTGTGATCATTGAGAAAATCTTGAGATCAGTGACTCACAAGTTCAATTATGTTGTGTGTTCGATAGAAGTGTCCAATGATCTCGCCACCATGACCATAGATGAGCTTCAGAGCAGCCTGTTAGTCCACGAACAGAGGATGTACGGATAGAATGAGGAAGAGTATGTTTTAAACATCACCAATTCAAAGAAGGATAGAGGAAGAGATGAATATATAGTTGAAAGGAGATGAAGAGCTTGTGGAAATTTTAGAGGAAGAGGTCAAGGCAAGGGTAGGCAGCCTTTCAATAAAGCTCTTGTGGAATGCTTCAACTCCACATATTAGGCCACTTTCAATATGAATGCCCTAGTTTGGGGAACGGTGCAAACTATATTGAGTTGGATGAAGACCGAGACGAGGAGATGCTATTAATGTTTTATGTCAAGATGAACAACTCAACAAGGGAAAATGTGTGGTTTTTAGATTCTAGGTGCAGCAACCACATGTGTGGTACCAAAGATTTTTTTCTCAGATCTTGATGAAAGGTTCAGGCAATTTGTGAGGCTTGGAGATAATTCAAAGATGATGGTGATGGGAAAAGGAAATATCAGACTTCAAGTGGGTGGCTTGACTCAGGTAATCACCGAAGTTTATTTTGCGCTTGAGTTAAAGAATAATATTTTAAGCATTGGCCAACTGCAAGAGAAAGGTTTTGCCATTCTAATTCAAAATGGGATGTGCAACCTTTATCATCCAAGGAGGGGATCAATTATGCAGTCCATAATGTCAGAAAATAGGATGTTTGTTGTGTTGGCTTCAGTGATGCCTCAAGCCACAACATGCTTTCAAACTGTGACTGAAGACAACTCGCATTTGTGGCACTGTAGATTTGGACATCTCAGTTTCAAGGGACTAAGAACTCTTATCAACGAGAAAATGGTGAGAGGACTACCAATTCTCAAAGCTCTATCAAAGGTGTGTTCTGACTGCATAGTGGGGAAGCAACATCGAGAAGTAATTCCCAAGATAAGCCTGTGGAGAGCCTCACAACGTCTTCCATTGGTTTTTGTCGATATCTGCGGACCCATCAAGCTCGAATCACATAGTCACAAAAGGTACTTAATCAACTTTATTGATGACTATAGTAGGAAGACCTGGGTTTATTTCTTATCAGAAAAGTATGAGGCGTTTAATGTGTTTAAGAAGTTCAAAGCACTCGTTGAAAGGGAAACTGGTAATCTTATTTGTTGTCTACGTACTGATAGAGGTGGAGAATTCGCCTTATTCGAGTTTAATCAGTTTTGCAGTGTAAATGGAATAGCTAGGCAGCTTACTACTGTTTACACAACCCAACAAAATGGGGTGGCAAAGAGGAAAAACCACACCGTCATGAACATGGTACGTAGTATTCTATCAAATAAAGGGATTCCTAAAGAGTTTTAGTCTAAACCTTTTAATTGGGCGATACATATATTGAATCAGAGTCCAACCTCAGCTGTGAAGGAGGTAACACCTAAAGAGGCTTAGAGTGGTAACAAACCTACTGTGCATTATTTTAGAATATTTTGGATGTGTTGGTCATGTACATATTCCAGACAGTCGACGATCAAAGTTGGATGATAAGAGTGAGAAATGTGTCTTGTAGGGTGTAAGAGAGGAGTCGAAAGCCTATAGGCTATAAAATACAGTTTCAAAGAAAGTGGTAATTAGTAGGGATGTGGTATTTACTGAAGATGAGAAATGGGATTGGGGAAGAAGCACTGATGAGTTGAAAGCTGATGTATTAGAGTAGGGTGATGAGGAAGAAATCAGGAATCAAGAAGATCAAATCGAAGATGGTGTAAATGCTCAAAATGAGGAAGTAGAAGAAGGTGGAGGTATCAATTTACCTGGTGAATCAAATGAAGAATGTTCTTTGAGTCCAGTTCAAGGGAGGAAGATAAGAGAACCTTCTTGGATGCAAGATTATGTGTCGGTGAAGTTTTATCAAAGGAAGATGAGATTGAAAATTTGGTGATGTTCACTGCTTCAGAAGACCCCGTATCTTTTGAAGAAGATGTCAAGAGTTCGAAGTGGAGAGAAGCCGTGAAATTGGAGATCAAAGCTATCGAAGAGAATGAGACCTGGGAGTTATCAACATTACCAGAAGAAGTAAATAAAATAGGGGTGAAATGGGTGTANGGTGAAGTTTTATCAAAGGAAGATGAGATTGAAAATTTGGTGATGTTCACTGCTTCAGAAGACCCCGTATCTTTTGAAGAAGATGTCAAGAGTTCGAAGTGGAGAGAAGCCGTGAAATTGGAGATCAAAGCTATCGAAGAGAATGAGACCTGGGAGTTATCAACATTACCAGAAGAAGTAAATAAAATAGGGGTGAAATGGGTGTACAAAACCAAGCTTAACGAGAAGGGTAAGGTGGACAAGTTTAAGGCTCGCCTTGTGGCAAAGTGTTACTCATAGCAGCATGGTATCGATTACAATGAGGTGTTTGCTCGGTGGCCAGATGGGATACTATCAGAGTGATTCTAGCCCTTGCTGCACAAAAGGGCTGGTGTGTGTATCAATTGGACGTGAAAAGCGCGTTCTTGTATGGAGAATTAAATGAGGTTGTGTTTGTCGATCAACCACAAGGGTTCGAAAGAAAGGGAGAAGAACACAAGGTTTACAAACTTAGAAGAGCATTGTACGGACTCAAGCAAGCTCCCTGAGCTTGGTACAGGAGAATTGAAGGGTTCTTCATTAAAGAAGGCTTTGAGAAATGCTACTGTGAGCACACATTGTTTGTGATGACTGTAGATGGAGATAAGATTCTCATTGTGAGTCTTTACGTAGATGATTTGATTTTTACTGGAAACAATGAGGATATGCTTGAAAGATTTAAGGAGTCAATGAAGAAGGAATTTGCCTTGTCTGATCTTGGCAAAATGAAGTATTTCCTTGGTGAAGAAGTCATACAGAATGAGCATGGAATATTTATCAATCAAAAGAAGTATGCACATGAAGTGTTGGAGAGGTTTGGAATGCTGAATATCAACTCGGTGAAGAATCCAATCGTTCCAGAGTTCAAATTGTCAAAGAATGAAGAAGCTGCTGCAACCTCATGTACCTAACTGCTACAAGGTCGGACTTGATGTATTCTATTTGTTTGATTAGTAGATATATGGAGAGGCCCACTGAAATACACTTGCAAGCTGCCAAAAGAGTCCTAAGATATTTGAAGGGAACGGTTGAGCTGGGGATTGCTTATAAAAGGGGTGGAGAAGAAGAACTGGTGGGGTTTGCTGATAGTGATTATGCTGAAGACATTGATGATAGGAAAAACACTTCTGGATACACTTTCATGCTTGGAACTGGAGCAGTTTCATGGTCTTCGAAGAAGCAACCAGTTGTGACCATGTCCACTACAGAGGTCGAATTCATTGCAGTAGCATATTGGGCATGCCAAGGAATTTGGTTGAGGAGAGTTCTTGAGAAGCTAGGACATACTCAAAGTAAGTGTACAACAATTTATTGTGATAACAGTTCGGCTATAAAACTTTCAAAAAATCCAGTCATGCATGGGAGGAGCAAACATATAGATGTGAGATTTCATTTTTTGCGTGACTTGACAAAGGAGGGAACTGGTGCACTGCAGCACACAAGAACAACTTTATGATATTATGACAAAGCCTCTCAAATTGGATGTGTTCTTGAGGCTGCATGATAAGCTTGGTATGTGTTCGAAGTTAGAGTAAACTGATTGCATTTTTGCAATTCAGTTTAAGGGAGGATGTGTTGAAACATTAAGGTTTAATTGTATTTACTGCTTTATATTTGACTTTCTGTTAATAATCCCCTATTTGTTGGGGTGAGTTGTAGTGCTGATTAGTATTTGAATTGGTCTAGACCTCTTGCCACGTTCATAGGAGTGTTCAACGTGAAATTTGTTTTCTATGTTTCTTTGTAAAAGGCTTATATAAAGCCACCATTTTTTGAATAGGAGTATTCCTTTTTCTTCCAAACACATTAAGTTATTCAACAATTTAGTGAGTGACTTATCATATCCCAATTCATGTAAACTGCAATAACTAGTAAGATTGAAACTTCGCGAATGGACGGTCGTTATTAATTATTTTTCTCCTAGCAGTCGTATTCTTGTGTATGGTCGTGAATTGGTGCTTTGGTTGGTTCATTTTTATAGAACAAAGTCATCCCTAAAGAGGTAAACAAATGATTTGAGTAGAAGATGCGACAAAATATATTTCCAGGAAACAAATAATTGCAGTTGTACTGATTTTTCTAAGTAAAACAAGTCCTTAGCTGCAGAAAATCTCCAAATTTGTTCCGTGTTTAAACAGAAGATATATATTTAAAGATCCAGAGGCCAGGAATCTGCAGTCTCTTCAATATGATGATCTACGACTATCTCAAATCCGGCTCTGTTAAAAGCAACTGAATGGCAGTAATCACTAGCTGCCGGCGCCGATGTGAACCCTATTCCAACACCATCCATTCCAAATAACGAGGGATTCTGATACACGGCGACGGCGGTGCTTTCATGAATCTTTTCTGTCCAGCTAATGCTATGGGGATCAAATCTAGCCTCTGTTGTGAATTGTTTGGTAACAGAATTGCTCATCAGTTCCTTGAATTCTCCGCCTCTGTTGGTGGCAGTGATGGCGTTTTCAGTGGGTGGAAGAGATATGGGTCGGTAATTAACATTTGCGGATGAAAAGAGGTCACTGCAGTGGGAAACCACTGGATTTATTATGGATTTCAAGTTGCTTTCTTGGTTCTGAATCAGAAAAAGGTTTTGGTTTTGGAGAGCTTGCATTGGACCTTGTGTTCTTGGTGTTTCATTTAATTGATTATTTTTCTTCTCCCCCACCTTGTGATAAATTCTGCAAATCACCCATTCCTCCTGTTAAACGAACAAAATCATTGTCATTTGAGGATTATTAGTCAAGTGAAATCTTTTCCATCAATATCAAGAAAAAATGATCAAATCAAGCCTAAAAGAACAAAACACTGCATCATGTTGTAGGCAATTGGAGAAAAACTTCAATGGACATTCCAGCATACAAGAACCTTTAATTCAAATCACCCTTCCCAAATTTTGAACATCTCATTTCACAGTACCACTCTATTTCTAAGATTTGGCGCTTTTAGTATTTTGGAATGTACGATACTGTAGGAGTTGGGGTGGGAAAGGGTAGATATTCGAGTGTGCGAGTAAACTCACTTTGCACGTGTGAGACGAAAAGTCAGTGAGAAGGCGGTATTCATGCATGACCCACTTGGTCTTCTGACCCCGAGGGGCTCTACCCCCGTAGAAAACTAGGGTTTTCTTCATTCCAAGAAGTGCACCATTACTTGAAGTACTACTGTGTATTGCTCTATCTTTTCCTGTTGCTTTCCAGTATCCAGCACCGGTTGCTCTGTTTGTTCTTAAACCAGTTGGGTACTTCCTGTCTCGCAAGTTGAAGAAATACCACTCCCTTTCTCCCATTTTTGCAACTTCTGTAAAAACAAAAACATTATGCTTTATTTTTAAACGATACCATTTATACTAGAAGATGTTGGGCTGGAATGAGGCATATACATACCTGGAAGTTCCCATGGTTCACATCTGTTGAGGTCAACTTCAGGAATGCCCAGATTACAGAAACTTCCATTGAAGACCTTTGAAGCCAGGTAGAAAGTAATAAGCTCCTCATCCGTGGGGTGGAACCTGAAACCTGGTGGCAACCCTAGCTCATTCACGTCATCTCTTTGGAGTTCACATAAAACATCTTCTATTGCCAACATCTTTACTCACTGGGTGTTTTTGGTTTTAGAAAAGGGATTTTAGGATGTAATGTGGGCTGTTAGGGCAAGTAGGAAGTACTATATAATGGCAAGCACTAAATTCGAAAGAAATGAAAGGGAAGAGGATTGAGAGATGGCAGGGACGGTACAAGCTGACACACCTGAAAGAGGGCCCAAAAGAGGCCCAAAAAAATGGGTTTTGCTGTGGGTAGTGTACCCATAAATATGCAGAGAAACAAGAGATTGTGTGGGAAGGTGGAAAGGGTGTTAGTAATTAATGCAAAGAAGTTTTTTGGAGAGATCTATGCGTGCGTTTGTGAATATTGTATTGTATAGACGAGAGAGTCAGATTAATTTTGGGATAACTCAGAAAGACATTTCAGAGGGGGTGGGGTGGGGGTGTCCCTCAGAATAGTGTGATATGATCAGCACATAATGCATCAGCCATCAGCAGCATCATCCCCACTTTACAACCTTCTTCTGCTAGGTACCCAAAATGGCAAAAGAATAGGCTAAGCCGCTAAGACAAACCTCACCTTTTAATGCACCATATCCTTAATTTGTGATACAATTAATGGGACTTTAGACTCGACATGAATTTGCAGGTTTCGTATGCTCAGCTGATGGCTAGTGACTTTTTGGGAATTTTACACCTGTTTTGATATATATAATACACTTTCTACCCTTATTTTTATGAATTATTATGTTTCTTGTACATTTGTGGCTGAAATCATCTTTGTATGAATTATTATGTTTCTTGTACATTTGTGGCTGAAATCATCTTTGACATCCCGTCTGTGTTGAAAATTGTTTTTTTTTTTATATCGCAACTGTATGAGATCGTAACAAGTAATATACTGGACATTTGAATCCGAATTATCATTACCACAATGACTAGACTTTAATGCTAAATTTACTATTTCTAACTATAATTTGATGAAAACAAACATAAATTATGAATTGTTGAGATTTTTTATCTAACTACTTCTAACAAATTGAAAGTATCAAAATTGCACATAAAGATCGAATTGATGTTTCAAATCAACAATTTCATTTGTTGATCACTTTTAAATCTTAATTCAGGATTTATAACATAATGTATTGTTCAATTGAATTCTTCTATTGTATACAATTTACCAATCACGAATTCTCATTGAGCCTATTTAATTAATTTAATCGCATATTTCTATCTGAATCAATGTTAGTTAAACGAAATATTAGCTATAAAAATTCATCTAAATGCGTAATAATTAGTATATGTATATCTACACGTTATATTAAATTATCGAATTTTAATATGTGGTCTAAATCTAAAACTCACATCTCGATTTGTAAAAGATTCACAAAATCATTGAATTAGTGATCAAATAATTAAACGCATTAAATATATAAATAAAATCAACACATATATGATAAAAACACTTGAGTCTTAAATAAAAGAAATAAAAGGTCTCAATTGGATCACGTTGTTTGCCATAATGAAAAGATTTACTACTCATAATGTATGAAGAAAAACAATTAACAATATTGGAATACATCACCAAGTTTTGAATTGATATGTGGAGAAACTGATTAATCTTGCACTAAGTTCTCTTCTTATTCCAAAACTTGATTCCCAACCGTTGATTTCTTGATTTTCTCCTTTGATTTTGCTCTCTAATTCTCCAACTCGTGTTCTATGTCTTTCAATGTGTGGAAACCCCCTAAAAGTGCCTCCATTCTTGTATTTATACTTCCCCCAATGTTTGTGCCAGATGTACAATTTTTATGAGTTTCAAATTAGACTAAAAACGCTCCCTAGATGCTTAAGGTGGCGTTGGCGCCATAGAGGTAGCACCAGGGGGTCGCAAAGAAATCAAGGGTAACACCTCGGCTTCACCTTTCTGTTAAAATTTAAGGCTTTGCGGTGCCTAGGCACCATGATGGTGGCACCACGACACCGCCTCTCTAGAGAAATCAACACTACACTTCATTTAGTATTTTTACATAATTTTCTCTCTAAATATCCTATTAAAGCTATTCAAATTGGATTGTAAAGATAATTCAAAGAAATAAAACTTGACTAGAAAAAGTTTTTCCCAATTCGATCATTTACTAGGTCAAGAATGTGTCTCAATCTCGAGCTAAAAATCTGGAATATACTCGTGCGATTGAAAATTGATTTGTAAAAATATCTTGATCATATTTCACTCGTTTTTTACTTCTAATTGCATCCAATTGACTCTTAGCATTTTTGAATCTCCACCGTGAGGTCCGTCACAAATTTTGAGTATTTACACTTTAGTCCCTAAACTTTGGATCTTGCCATTTTTCACCTTTTCCTTTTAATTTCATTTTCATTCATCGAGGTTCGCCTAATAACGCGTGATATAATAAATTAAGCTATAATTTCATTAAAATAACTATGAAATGACCATATTTTAGAGTGCAAATAAGTGTAATCTAGTCATTGATTTTGAAAAATATTGTTAAAATTAATGTTAAAAAATATGACAACTCATATGATGTCAAACTTGATGTAAAACATGGTGTACATATTACATGATAGTATATCCTATGAAATCCCTATTTGGTAGACATATCTTTAGTATAAATTTTATGAAAATTGATTTATTTTTTTAAAGAATATGCGATTAAAAAGTTGGAAATTTATGATTTCACATGCAAAATTATTTTATTGAGAAAATGTGCAGTTAAAAATGAATTTAGAGATAAATAAATTTTATAACATGAGAGTCGAACTGGATGAAGTATCTTCATTTTTTCTCGTTGATTATGATCGTTTACACTTTCTCAAAATTATTAATAAATATTAACTGTAAGTGATTTAATGTTAATAAATATGTCATCTTTTTACTTCTTGAACTCAAAATGATAAAGGAAATTTGACAATTACCCACTTTGTCGGAAATACTTTTAATAGGAAATTAAAAATTAAAGAGCAAATTATAAAAAACATCCCTTGAGATTATGGACTATTAAAGACTGTTATAGCGGTAGTATGTCTTGAAAAGTTAATGAAACCTCCCTTAGATGTTTGTTTTTCATTACATAATTTCATGTACACTGGTCATATTGTCATCACAATTTTTATTTTATATGCCACATTTTAATTGTATCGTGGTAATTATTTTTCGGACTTTTTTTAAATGAATTCTTATAATTAACCATCCATTAACTAGTACACATCGTCCTTAATGATGATTTATATCAAAATACATTGTTTTTATATTTTGAAATGAGGAAAAAATATTTTTTCTCACTTTTTATTTATTTATTTTTTAAAATATAATGGGAAAATAAATTGTTTTATACCATTTTAACGGACTTTTTGAACATAAAATTGTTATTAAATACGAAATATATTAATTAATGAAAAATTTGAGGATAAGAATGATATGAAAATCGTTAGAAATATGAATGCTATAATGAGTAAAAATTAAAAACCTTAAGATACCCACTTTGTCGGAAATACTTTTTATAGGAAATTAAAAATTTAAGAGCAAATTATAAAAAACATCCCTTGAGATTATGGACTATTAAAGACTGTTATAGAGATAGTATGTCTTGAAAAGTTAATGAAACCTCCCTTAGATGTTTGTTTTTCATTACATAATTTCATGTACACTGGTCATATTGCTATCACAATTTTTATTTTATATATCACATTTTAATTTTAGCTAAACTCTTCGATATTTGCTCATTGTGGTAATTATTTTTCTAACTTTTTTTAATTGAATTCTTATATTTAACCTTCCATTAACTAGTACACCTCGTTCTTAATGATAATTTATATCAAAATATATTGTTTTTATATATTGAAATGAGGGAAAAATATTTTTTCTCACTTTTTATTTATTTATTTTTTAAAGTATAATGGGAAAATAAATTGTTTTTTTACCAATTTAACGGACTTTTTGAACATAAAATTGTTATTAAATACGAAATATATGAAAAATTTGAGGATAAGAATGATATGAAAAATCGTTAGAAATATGAATGCTATAATGAGTAAAGATTAAAAACATTAAGCGTAATTCAAATGTGGTGCAAAAAAAAAAAAAAAAAAATTGTGGTGTGAACTGTGAATGTAATTATCCTAAAAGCGAAAAATAAAAATGTGCTTCCAATTTTACCTTTTTTAGTTTTATACTATATTTGAATATGTTATTAAATGATATTTAACTTGCATTGTTTGTTTCATTTTTGTTTATTCTTTATGATTATTTCCTATTTCTAATTAGATCATTGAAAGTATTGCTTCTAACTCAAAAAAATAAAAATAAATAAATAAATAAATTGTCTCTACGAATATTTATAACAATGTCTAATTAGAATTATGTATTTATACTTTATTATTTAAAATTATATAATTTCTACTTTACTCTCTTTTCTAGTAAAAAACTTGGATCAAATTTGTTTATTCTTTAGTAGTGTAGTCATGTTTTATTACCTAAAATATTATTCAGGAGAGATCACTTTTCTTAAAAAGAGAATGAATAACTTCTTTAAATTGAAATCAATGTTTTTATCTAAATTAAAATAAGGAAAAAAAAAATGAAAAAGATTGTTTAAATTCAACGTAGAGTACAAAGGGTAACGTGTAGGTTTCTATAATAGTCAATAAGTTTTTGAACCATATTTTCCTTAATGAACCAAACTACACGTACATAATCAGAACCAAATTACACGTACATAATCATTTTCCTAATGGATTATCGAATCGATAAGTGGCGGTCCCTTATTGGGAGGACCTGGGCCCACAGACACTCGCCCAATAGGGGGCCACCATTTGTCTATTCGGTAAAATATTAGGTAAATTATTTGGTACACGTAGAATTTTCCTTAATATAAACGTATAATTGTCCATATGTGGCATAGAGAAAAAGAAGCATATATTTTTTTGAACTGTATTATTTAATATCAATCTATTCTGAGTCCCTGTTTGGTTCACATTAAATTTTTCATTTTCATTCTTCTACTCATTTTCAATCAAATATTTTTCAATAAAATAATATTTTTCATCACATCAAAAACTTTTCCTTCCTTTTCAACCACACATTCTCCATCAATTTACTATTTCAGAATACATTCTTCCAAAATAATGTGGTTCAAATACATGAATATATCTTTTTGCACTATTAATGTATAATATATAAGCTAAAGGATTATAGTATAATAATAAGGGGGTAATGCTATTGAGCGCACTACTTTTTAAAGCAAATATTAAAAGCTTTCAAAAGAAGATTTATTTGGGTGCACAATTTATAAGTCAAATCTTGAAAGTTTCTAAGAGAGAATTCATTTCGCGAGAGAATTGTTGGTACGTTAGATGTAATAAATATCTCAACAGATGGAAGATATATATATATATATATATATATATATATATATTTTTTTTTTTTTGGTACCCAGATATTCCAGTTTAGTCAGACTAATTTCCTGGATCACCAGTCACCGGCCCCTCAGTAACTGGCGGAGGTAAACCGCAGATTATGCCCAA
>CAIGRQ010094231.1:0-12205 GCA_903798375.1 Fraxinus sp. D2006-0159
TAATAAACTTTCTCTATCTATGATTATGGTTTCAAGAGATATTTAGAGGGTGTTTGGTGTAGATTAAAATCAAATTTTAAATGGATTGTGATAGAAGTTTTTGAAATGTGTGGTTGAAAAGATGTGGGACTCATGAAAGATGTGATTGATATTAATTATTTAATTTAAATTTAGATTAAGCCCCTGTTTGTCTACCATTATTTCAAAACATTGTTTGCTACAGTAAGATTTTCCACCACACATTCATTCAATAAAATATTCTACACACAAATCAATAAAATTACTTTAAATGTCAACCACACATTCTCCAAAAAATACTATTCATTACATCATTTTTCTTTCAATAATGGGAGACAAACACACCCTTAAATCTGCCCAAACAGGCTAGGGTCCACAAGTGTCCTCAATTTGCAGAAAAAACAGACCAAAGATTTACTTTTTCCCTCCATTAATTGCAAGAGTTAAATACAGCTAGTTTCCAAAATCGAAACACAGTTTTTTAATTAATTGAACAGAATTTTTACTCCAAGGATAATCAACACACCAAATCCCATCAATCAAATCAATCAATCAATCAAAACAAATAAATCCAAATGCATTAATCCAACGGTTAATAACCGGCCAAGTCATATCAGATTTTGTCCTGTCAAATCAGAATACATTTCCCACCAATCATTTTACACTTTACCACTATTGTATGACACTGCACGTAAACAAAATATCAGTTCTGTCTGCACTGACTACGTTGGCATGCTTGAGGATATCTCCTATTATTATTTTGAAAATACATTTTTTTACAATAATGATGGTACATGTATCACATTTTTTACATCATTTTTTACATTGTATCACGTGATAACATGTTGTTAGATAGCTTAAAAAAAAATAATTTTTCACCAATCAAATCATACCAATTTGGATGTTGTCAAAAGTGATGTATACTTTTGATATACAAATTATGATTGAACAAAACTTCTGAACCAAAATCGAAGAAAGCGGTTCTCCTCAACGGGTATTAGAATTGAAAATCGATCGGTTTGATTTGGTTCTCGGTTCTAGACTAACTTTAACAGTCATGCTGATAAGCCCGCTAAAATTATTAAAAGAATCGAGTAAAAACGTCATGAATACACTAAATTGAAGTAGAGTAAGCTCAATGAGATTTCGATAAAAATTAACTCAACGAGATGTATTTTTTTTTTTTTGCGAAATTGATCAATTTAACATGTCAATTGTCACCACCTTTAAATAAATAATGTGATGACATATTTTAAATAAAATTATAATTTTATGAAAATGGTGCTTGCATCGCACTTTTAGTTTAAAACATGAATATTAATGAATTAAATTTTTAAACGAGACAGTTTAAGTCCATGTTTGAGCCACATTATTTTTTCATTCATCTACTTATTTTCAACCACACATTTTTCAATAAAATAATATTTTTCATCACATCAATAACTTTTCTTTTATTTTCAATCACATATTTTCCATCACATCAACAGTAAAAGTGCATTCTTATTTCCAAAATGTACACCAAACAAGCTCTGAGATGAAACATGAATGGACAAATTTGGGTTCTCAAGGGGAACAGTCTCTCCAATCAAGGATTCAAGTCCACATCTTGTAATGTGATCACGTGCCTAGTAAATGGCTAAACATTTGACCAACAAAAAAAAATAAAAAATGGGAGAGAATCAAAACATTAATGGATTTGATTTGCCCCCAAGAAAAGCCAACATATTAATTGACACCCTTAGCCTGTGCCTGAGGCAATGTCCACTCAGAGATTCATTAATGCATCGCAAGCTACTTCTTTAAATGACTTGAGTTTTTTGCTTCTCTTTTAGGCGAACTACCACTCACTGAACCATGCTTCTAACATGTTTGGCTAAAGTTTAAAAGTATCTAAAAGTTACTTTTAAGTATATTCTCATTTTCAAACCTGTTCTAAAAAAGCATACTTTTTTTCTTAGTGTCAAGTACAAAACTTATTTATTCTGAAATTAGCTCACCTTAAGTACATAAATGTTAAATGAGGCAAGTCTCGCTACAAAGTTGCAAATTTCTTTCTATTTGACAAATCGGTTCATGAGCTAACGTGTGCCAACGAGCGACACGTATACCCAAATCACTACTTGACTCGTGGTCGCAGCTCGACTCGCGAGCGGACAAGTGGCTCATCCCACTTACACCCTTGAGCATTTGTAGATCTCTTTGATGGTTGAAAAGAGGAAGTAGTCTAAATCAATGAAATGAACCATGATTAACATTGCTCATGACCCAATTAATACAACTCAGTCCTTGCCAGTTATAACTTATTTTCATTTTTATTCTATTAAAAAGTTAAAATTTACTCACTTATAAGTAAGGTTTTGAAGCTTCGCCAAACATGCACCGAGTCTCATAATGAATCTTGAAAACGCCAGTAAGGCAATGGAGTTTTCGAGCATTAAATAAGTAAAGTGAGAACCCCACAGTCTTGGTAATTGAAAGCCCCCGCACAGCAATCCATGGTCAAACGATTTTTCCAGTTCAATTTCTTCATTTTTTTTATAGTTTTTTTTTTTTTTTTTTGAAAGGTCTTCATTTTTTTATAGTTAAAAACACATTTATCTATAAACCAAACCCCATTAGGGATTTCCACTAAAAAAAAGGTGCAGATAATAAAAATATTAAGAATCACCAGCAAATTCTGAAGATAATTTGTACAATAATAGAAAGGTCACCACCCAAAAATCTGACTTACATAGAAAAACTTTTTAAGAGAAAATTACACCCCCCAAAAAAAGGGAAATCAACACCAAATACCAAAGCTAGAAGGATAAGAAATGAACACACTGAATTCCATAGGGTACCCTTAAATGCTAAGAAGATCTGGTGGTGGTGGTGATTGTGGTGGTTGAGGCTGATGGTCTTTTGTGTCCTTAGGTGACTCTAAAGTTGATATAGGCGGAGGGGACTCCGTGGTGGCTGAGTTTCCCGGTTTAGTGCTTGGTAGTTTAGGAAGCTCGGAGAGTATTTGTACAACTTCACGCATGGTGGGGCGTTCCACGGCCTGTTCTTCGACGCAAAGCATTGCAACGTAGAATACGTGCATCACCTCATGGAGGGGAACTGTAGGGAGTCTTGGGTCGAGAATTTTGAGCACACTTTCCTTGTTCCCATCTGTCATTTTCCGAACCCATTGGACTATATCGACACCATCACCAAACTCCCCGACTGGTTTTCGACCGGTTACGAGTTCTAAGAGAACTACGCCAAAGCTATATACATCACTCTTCTCATCGACCTTGAGTGTGTAGGCATACTCTGAAAAGTGCAAGATATTAGTAAGTGAAAAGATCAGTAGATTGCAGACAGTTTTCAACGATCACTTTAATAACTAATCTAAAACAAGAAACTGCTACATGCAGAAACAACAATTTGTTTTGAGCCATTAAGTACTGATAGAAGATATAAGCATATAAATTAAAGGCTCAGTCAAGTGCCAATAAGTTCAGAAGAATAGCTAGTTTAATCTTGATGTATCGTTTTTACGTCGCAACTAGAATGGTAATGGAGTCATTTGATCTTCGATGAATCGTTTTTACATATCATGGTCAAACACAAACAGAAATCTGCTATCATTAAGGCCTTGTTTTTCCCCCCCTCAAAATTCCAAAATAAAACATGTCCATAACAAAATTTCAAGTTGAAACTGGTTGGAACCCTTTTTTAATGTTAGGTTGTCGGAGAAAGACTATATTCATGTTGACCTGCAACTAATTTAAAATGGTAGTTGAATCATGAATGCAAATGACCATGAAAGAGACTGATAGTTACAAACTAACATAGTTTCAACTTCTACACTTATTGCGTTTAACAGGAGCATGCGCCACAACAAAACGAAGAAATTAAGCAAGAAAACAAACAAATATCTCTACCTAATTAAGGTCTATTACGAGTCAAAAGTGAGTGAGAGAATCCAGTAAAATGAATAAATGCAAATGCCAAACATGTAATTATCACCAAATAGCATTAGATTCACATACTTCTAATTATTTAAAAAGTTGAATGTAGTAACCATACCTGGAGCAATGTACCCATAAGAACCGGCAATAGCCGACATGCACTCCGATGTTCCTGAATCTTGCAAGAACTTGGCTAGTCCAAAATCAGCTACATGAGCTTCAAAACTCGAATCGAGAAGGATATTGTTCGATTTAACATCACGATGAACAATCAACGGTGAGCAATCATGATGAAGATAACAAAGGCCTTTTGCAGCCTCCATAGCAATATTGTACCTTGTATCCCAATGCAAATGACCTCCTTTCTTGCTATGAAGCATTTCTCCCAAGCTCCCATTCGGCATGTACTCGTAAACCAAAAGATTTGTTTCATGATTTGAACAGAAACCCAATAATCTAACAATGTGCCTGTGCCTAATCCTCCCTAGAGTCTGTATCTCGGCGTTGAACCCGTGATCGTGCGAAGAACCCCGACTCATCGCTGGTAACCTTTTCACAGCAACCTCTTCGCCATTAGGCATTACACCTTTGTAAACAATACCCGCACCTCCTTTCCCAATAATATTATCCTCCTTCAAACAATCCAAAACATCATCACTAGTAAAATCCAAGCGCTGGAAAGCTGTAAGCTTCCAGGCTCGGGCTTCGCTAGCCTTTTTCAATGACCGTGCCTTGATAATTGCCGCCACAGCAAACACAATTGAACAAAGAAGCAACCCAATTACAAGCAAAAGCTTCATGGAAGGAGAGAAAGTCCCCTTCTCATGCGGCC
Organism: Fraxinus sp. D2006-0159; assembly: GCA_903798375.1. Taxonomy (NCBI): domain Eukaryota; kingdom Viridiplantae; phylum Streptophyta; class Magnoliopsida; order Lamiales; family Oleaceae; genus Fraxinus; species Fraxinus sp. D2006-0159. Next base: position 4,786 of record CAIGRQ010094231.1, read on the forward strand.
TTTGGACTCCATTAACATAGCCGGCTTTGCAAGGCCCCAAATATGGGCCACAAAGACCTGGATTGCCCAAAAATGATGTGTAATTGAAGTAACTGAACTGACCATTTCCAGGAACCAAACCAGACAAATTGTTATACGAAAAATCAACAGCAGTTAAACTCTGCATGCTAGATATTGATACAGGAATGCTCCCAACCAAATGATTTCTCGACAAATTCAAGTAGTTCAAAATCCTCATAGTAGTTAACTCAGTTGGTATATCACCTGAAAGTTGGTTCCGGCTGAGATCAACAAAGGTCAAAACCTTACACTGACTTATCTGCGGGGCGATAGGGCCAGAAAAACTGTTGTGACTGAAGTCCATCTTTGACAGCTGCTGCAATTTCCCAATTTCGGCTGGAATCTGCCCAGTAAACTTGTTCCCATCAAGCAACAGCTTCTGAATACCAGAAAAGTTACCAATGCTCGGGGGCAACGGCCCGGTGAGATGATTGTTAGATAGACTAATTTGCCCAAGACTTGTTGACAATTTTTCGGTCTCTGGGAAAGTACCAGATAAAAGATTATCTTGAAGCTCAACCTGAGTTAGCTTAGGCAAGCTCAAGAGCCCTTTCGGAATGGACCCATTGAGATAGTTCTCACCCATTCGTACTCGACTCAATGACTCGCACTGACCCAAGGATTCCGGGATTGGACCAAACAAGAAGTTCCCCAATGTAATCAATGTTTGAAGCTTATTGCCAAAACACAAATAGGGTGGCAAATTTCCAGTTAATTTGTTGGAACTAACATCTACTTCCTGCAGATTGCCATTGGTCCCTAGATTTTGAGGAATGCTTCCAGTGAAGTTGTTTTCCCATATCTGTAACACCTCCAGCTTCGGTAACTCCCCGATGAACTCCGGTATCGACCCGGTGAGCTTATTCCTGAAAAGATTTAAGAGAGTCAGATTTTTCAGCTCGGAAAATGCTGGTGGTATTTCACCTGAAAGCATGTTGTTCGACAGATCCATTGATTTTAAGCTCTTCAAATTGCCAATCTCGGGAGTTAAGGGCCCAGAAAGTCCATTCACTTGAAGAAATAGTGTGTCCAGATTCTGTAACCTCCCAATTTCTGCCGGAATCTCCCCGGAAAGTCCACAGTTGGCGGCATCAAATCTTTCTAACTGGGACAAATTTCCGATTTCTTTGGGTAGTCCACCAGAAAATGTGTTGTAGTACCCAATATAGAGCTCCTTAAGCCGAGTCAGGTTCCCGAGCTCTTTTGGGATTTCTCCCGTGAGTTCGTTGCCGGAAACTGCGAGATATTCGAGATTAGGGAACGTGCCATACTCCGGCGGGATCAGACCCGAGAAGAAATTTCCTCCAAGATGTAAATGGCGAAGATTAGTTAGCAAATGTACTTCAGTTGGAATGACATCTGTCATATTATTGTTGTAAATATCAAGAACTTGAAGGTTTTTCAAGCGGGCAAGCTCTTTGGGGAAGTTAAGATTGAAGATATTGTTGGAGAGATTAAGGTAACGGAGGTTCCAAATGTTGGAGATTTCAGGTGGGATGGGGCCAGAGAGGCTATTATTGGCCGTGGAGAGGTTGAGGAGGAACCGTAAGTGGCCAACGGCGGAGGAGAGAGTTCCGGTGAGGCCCAAGTTTGATAAATCTACGGCGGTGACATGGCGGCCAGAGGCGTCGCAAGTGACGCCTTTCCAAGTGCAATGGCTGGTGGAAGTGTTCCAGGAGGCCAGAGAGGAAAGTGGGTCATCAGTGATGGCGGATTTGATAGAGAGTAGGGCGTCGGATTCCGTCATGCGAGGGGGTCTGGCGGCAGCGGAGCGGCGGAGCTGTAGGAGGACGAAAAGTAGAAGGAGGACACGCATTTTGTATTTTTTTTTCCTTTGGTTTGGTGTTTTCCTCTGTGTTAAAGGAGCTTTGCCGCTTTGGGGTGGATTTGGTTGAAGGAAAAGTAAGGGGGAAAGGAAATGAGGGAGGAAAATTGGAAAAATTTCACCCGAAGTCACCCAACTAATAGTATTGATTCGTAAAGTCGTTTAGGTTTCACTTGTTTCAATTTGATCACTCAATTTACATTTTTTTTGTGTTTTAGTTTGATTGTTCGATATGTAATCGCAAACCAACTTAATGGTTAGAATAATGTTATTTAGTATCATTAGTATTTAACACCAAATTAAATAACAATATTTGTGACATTAAATTATATATTTAATTAAATAAGTGACATATTTAATAGAACTTATCATATGTAGTATTCTAAAAGGCGTAATACGTGACGATGCGTGGATGTCAAACTATGAGTTAGATGAGCTTAAGCAAGGTATGTGCGTAAAAATGTGTTATATTATTTTAATTTTTAATCAATCAAAAGATCATTTAATAATTAAAAATAGTACCTATCAAACATCTAAACAGATTTATAGAAATTTTATACATTTTATCAAAAGTTTCCAAAAAAAAAAAAAGTTTCAAATGTAAATCGACCTTTAAGTTTTAACTTAAAAGAATTGTTAAACAAAATAAAATAAAAATAATGCGCGTATAATCGTGCCTAGGCATGCATACGATTGACATTGACTACTAAATAAGGCGTCGACATGCGTTTTCGCCGCGCATTACGTCTAGACGACGCCTTTTAGAACACTAATCATACGTTGATACTTATATTGATGTTCAACATCATGGTCTAGTATAGTTGATGAAAGTGTGACATGTCATTTATTTAACGTAATAAATTTTTAGTTAGGAGTTTTAGAAAGACAAGTTAAGAGTAGTTAATCCACTCGACCAGGTTTTCCAAATTAGAAAAAGCTTTTAATTATTGCATGTGTCAAATGTATTTTTTAATCACATATTTTGTAAGACTTACAACTTATTATCAATTTTTTCACACATTCCATATGACGCAAAACTTATACACAATTAAAAAGTAAACTTTTGCAAAGCCTTTACTTAGTTGATGTTTGATACATATTCTTTAAAATTTAGTTTTCTCAAACTCATCTTCAATCACACATTTTTAAATAAAATAATTTTACACGTAAATTCATAAATTTTCTTTATTTTTTAACAACACGTTCTCTAGAAAAATTACTTTTTACAAAATTTATTCTCAAATAATCCATATCAAACAGATCCTTAATGAAAAAAGTGTGATACATAGTTCGTCAGCTATGTCGGCCAATGTTGATATAAAATATTAGTTGAGTATTAAAATGAAAGAAATTGAAGTTGTGTACCTATCATGAAACAAACATGTAACCAGTGAACAATATTTGAATATCCTGTTGCTAACCTATAAATATACTGTATACCGTAGGAGTCAGGAAAAAGAGTGGCCCTCTTTTATCATTGAGATAAAGTTTTCTCAATCACACAACACAAACATGATAGTTGACATAAATTTTTTTTTTTTTTTTTTTGATAGATAATAGTTGACATAATTTTTAACGTAATGTCACATGACAAACTANTTTTGTTTTTTTTTTTTTTTGATAGATAATAGTTGACATAATTTTTAACGTAATGTCACATGACAAACTATAATTGAACTGTTTAAAACATAGTCAATTTTTTAATTTCTTATAAAGGGTGTTTGCTCGAAAATGTTGTCATGTTAAAGACGTGACTAACAAATTCATCAGGCGTCAAATACCCTTTTTATGAAATCAAACTCATAAAGAATTACACAAATGGTCCCTAACCTACGAGGTTTGTGCAATGATCCCTAGTCTTTATATCTCGAAGGTGGCTTAGTAGAAAAAATAATAGATACCAAAACACTTTCAATCTACGTGACATTGTTCCCTATAAGTAAAAGCTTAAGTTAAAAATTGGTTTTCTAATGCATTCTGTATATTGTTAAATGACGATTATGTTTTACTAATGAGTTTTATTCTATTTTTAATTTGACCATAAGCTAGATCTTATGAGTCGAACGTTTTTAATATGCTTGTCAGTATTATTTTGTAGGAATGGCGAGATGATGCAAATCATGGAGAAAAGAGAGAAACAAGGCTATTAGCATGGATTGAAGAGAAAAGAAGAACGAAAGGGATAAAAGAGTAAAATCACATCATTAATGAAAGCAAGAGTGACACCCTAGCGCCACAATTGAGGCGCCTAGGCGCCATGAACGTAGGATGGCTCGGTGCCAAATAAACAAAGCATGAAATAGAATTATAGAGCCGCGATGCTACACATTAGGCGCTGCAGCACCATCACACATCGACACGACGTGGTGGTGCCACATCCTAGGTGTCGTGGCGCCGCCTGAAGACGAAAGAACGTCATTTTTTTTGGTCCAATTTTGAGTCCACAACCTACATGCAAACAATCATGGGAAGGAGTATAAATACAACTTTTGACACTTTTGAAGGGGTTGTACACGTTGAGAGAAATGAAATACAACTAGAGATTGAAGAGTGCAATTCAAGGGAGAAAAAATATAAAGAAATTTAAATTTTGAAGTATTGATTGGAAAATGAAAAAGAACTTGGTGCAAGATTAATTTTTTTCTACGTCTTTATTCAAATTCCGATGATATATTTAATAACACTTTTTTTTTTCTTTTTTTTGCATTATGAGTAACTAAAATTCATATTAGGGAGAACAATGTAATTTATTTAGGACATTACATTTCTTTTATTCAAAATTCTTGTAATTTTAAATATATGCGTTGATTTTGCTATGATGCGTTAAATTACTTGATTACTAATTTAATGAATTTTTTACGAATTGAGATGTGAGTTTGAGATTTAGACTATATAGTAAAATTCGATAAATTAGTATAACGTATGGATGTACTTATATTAATTATATCAATATATGAATTCTTAGAACCAATATTTCGTTTAACTAAAGTTGATTCGCATAAATATTTGGGACTTTATTAATTAAATTGGTTCAATGAGAACTCGAGAGGGATAAATTGAATACAATAGAAGAATTCGATCGAACACTACGTTAAACTCTTGAAACTTGAATTAAGACTTAAATGTGATCAATATGTGAAATTGTTATGTCCTAATATTCATCACATATTTGAATCTTCAATTATCCGTTGTTTGCAATCTTTTCATATTTTCCATCAGTTTTAGTAAAAACAATCACAACCTTCATAATTATTTACTTGCTTTTGTCAAATATGAGTTAAAAAAAATTGATTTAAGTCCTGAATTCTCAGTCAATCTTTGTTTGCATCCACTTATTTTCAATTAGTTAGATTAGAAATCACAACAAATCACGATTCTTTATTTGTTTTCTCCATATAATAGTTAAAACACAGTAAATTAAGCATTAAAGTCTAGCTCTCGTGGAAATGATAATTTGAACTCAAAGGTACACTATATTACTTGTTACGATATCGTACACTTGTAATATAAAAAAAAGGTAATATTAAACCTGTCTTTTTTCTTAAAATAATAACAAAATCATATTTAAATCTACGTATGAAAATATAAATTTTGTTGAGCCTAAGTATCTAACTTTCACTATAGGGAAAATATATTTTTCAGTCCCTATTAACTTTTACTAAAGACAATCTTTTAAACAACTTTCTAGTTTGCTTTTATGACATAATATTTTAAGATGCATTGGAGATGCTTACAAGATGTTGGCGATGAATTGATTTTTCATTTTTTTTTCTTTTACTTATTTTATTTTATTTATTCAATTAAATTGATGACACTTTTTAATTTTTATATCAAGTCTGATATTTTAACGATCAATTGAAAGAAAAACATAAAATGGACCAATTGTATCATTAAGTGAAAGATTAAGGATACTCGTGTCAAGATTTGAAGTTTAGGAACCATTTGCAAAGCAGCCCCATAAGTTCGGGATCATTTGCACCAAAAGCCCCTAAAGAATCATGTCTCATTTATAATTCCTGATAAAATAAAAATTATAAATGTTTCCCCCAAATTTCAAATTTTACTAAAATTTAGAAAAAAAACTCAAATAGAGCCTAATAGTGCCAAAATAAAGTTTAAAAAGAAAAAGTAAATTTGTCAGTGCAACAGCAACGGATGTGGTTTGTTAGGATAAAGTTGGTCAAATAAGGTTGACTGACATGCGATAAGTGCCGCTTTCGCAGTACCCCACATCCCAACTTTTTTGTAATTTTCCCAAAACTTTTACTTCGTATTCAATTATGCCCTCTTAATTATCATCAAAAATTACATTGCATTATTGTATTTTTTTTTTTTTTGGACCATTAGTTACATAAAGAGCCTGTTTGGTAGAGATTAAAATTGAAAATATGATCGTTATTGGGTCCTAGTATTTTCAATTTTAATTGAATTTTAATTGTTACCAAACAGGCCCAAAGACTTTTATTATTTTATAATATTCATAGTGTGAAACAAGCCACAAAAGAATATTTAGGATTTTAATATTTTTTTTATAAATTAGCACAAGATTTTAATATTTTTCTAAAGTACTTCGTATAACACGATTTTGTTCTTCATCACTGCTCTATTTACTATTTAGGCTATGTGAAGGCGCAACTATTTGCCATCTCTAGTTTTTCTGTAGTGGCGACTAGTAGATGGTCGAAGTACTTTAGTCTTTTTCGCTAAAAATAAATTCAAGAGAGAAAAGAGGTTGTCCCAAAAATCCAAGTTCATATCTACCATAACGATGGAGTATGCGAAACTTAATTGTCTATTTTGATGATCCACCAACCCGATTGACCTCGTTATTAAAAGATTAAAATTTGAAGAGGTGTTGAGCTATTTTTTCAATTCTCGATCCAATGGTTGTTCCTTTCTAAATTGTAACAATTTTATGTTTTTCTAAAGAATTACTTATTGTCTAACTTGTTTTTCTTCTACATTTTTCATGCAATTTCTCATTTCTCACGCAACATTCATTTTTCATTTGTGACATTTATAATCACAGTAAATTCTCAGAAATTATAAGGAAAAAAAAAAAGAAAAAAAAGTGGGGGTACACCTACCTGACCTGCAATATATCACAAAAATAATAAATATTAATGAAATAATTGAATTTTCTTTTTTTAAAAAAAATGCGAGTTAGACGCCTTTTTTAAGTGAGTTTAACATATTTTTAACTATTTTCGATATCTATTTGGACTATTCGATATGCTCATAATGTAGTTCTTTAAATAAATTTTGAAATGACATAAGTAATTTGTAGATTCGATTAGCGTACGATCGTTAGAGAATTTTTAAAATTAACATATTATCGAAATTCAAATTTATTTTGATTTTGCCCCTGTTTGGTGAAGATTAAAATCAGATTTTTAGTAAATTTTGATAAAAATTAAACAGTTATGATTTCCATGAAATATGTTATTAAAATTAATTGTTAACTTTGATTTAGATTAAAATCTAGATTTCAATCGATACCAAACATGATTTTATACAAAAATAAAATAAAATAAA